>WURS02221282.1:0-19972 GCA_011762765.2 Rhinocypha anisoptera | reverse complement strand
GTGGCGCGAGAGGAAGGAGGTGGGCGGGGCGGGGGCGTAGGTGTGAGAGAGCGAGAGGGATAGGAGAGGAGACGACGTCCGGAGGAGCGAGAGAGGGCCGGCGAAGACCAGGCGGGCGTGTGATCTGGTTTCTCGATGAGGAAGCGATGATCTCCCACACGCGTCCACCCATCCCTCTCCCCTGGGGGGGAGGGGGGGACTTAACTCGCGTGTCACGGCGGCTCGATACCCCGTGAACGTGTCGTCGGTCGGATTTGAGTGGATAAAATAATGACAGAAAGGGCGAAGGGTGCCAACGACCGGTCTCGCGCAAAAGGGGTCGGCGGAGGAGGTAGAGTCGAAGAGGAGAAGGAACAGACAGAGGCGATTGCGCGTATTGGGATAACGCGGCTCGATGGCCACTTTGGTGGAAACATTGGATAGATGGGGAGACCTCGAGAGGAGACCTTCGCGGCGCGACAGTATTTTTATCCCTCTCTCTCTCTTTCCCTCGGGGATGACTTTCACCCGAGATCGCTGCATCGCCCTTCCTAAACGTGAGATTTACGTGGACATGTCGAATTCTTGAAATTTAGACCAAACGTAGACGAGTGCTAGTCGGGCAGTAGCAAATTTTTACTGCTGACTTCTCATCCTTCTTCACGGGTTACCCGTGGGTGGACGTTTCGAATTGATGAAATCCCTTCATTGCATGTGAGTGGCGAGTTTCTATTTCCCAAGACGCTGTCGCCAAATTTCCACAAAATTGGAAAGGTTCATTGATGTAATAAAACATTATATTCTTGGTCGAACCTAAAAAAAAAAATATTAGTAAACAAATATTCCAAGTGTAGCTTCTCGGAATATTTATATAAAAATATTAAAGCATCAATGTTAATAATATGTATTTGATTAACTATAATGGATAAATTAGTTATATATCATTAATTTTTAATTAATATTGCCTTCCATAGCTTTAAGAACATGAGTTAATGATGAGGTATCGTTGTTGTAAATACGTCTTAGCACATTTGTATAACTTCAGTTAACGAGTCTTGCCAAGTAAGTCAGTGTTTATTTGGAGTACCCGTTAGATCACCCAGCATTCCTTGGCACGACACGATATAGGAGTAGTTGTGAATATAAATTGGAGTTAAAGATGCTTCGAAAATAATTACAGCATAAAATTTTAGAAAAACTAAAACGAAATTACTTCATAAATAGACTCCTGCCAATGTTAGGTGAAAAATATAAATTTATTTTTACACTTATTGAAACATTATCAGATATATATAACGTAAGTACTTCTGCAATATATTGAAGGGTACCACAATGCTACTGTTTTAAATACGCTAGAATGATATAAACTTTGTTGTATAGACTAGAATATATTGAATTTCCTCCGTAAATTATATGGGAATTGCCCCATTGTTATTATTAGTATTGTCTTCTGATGCTTATTGTTTTCAGTGTCAATTGTTAGCAATGCTATATGACGGATTCACATTTATTGGCAAAAATATTAAATTTGAAACCACTCAACTGGATAAAAGCTGAAGATAAGTGACACTGCATTGTTCTTGATCAATTGTTTCCTCAGCGCCGTTAACTTTGACGGATGAACAATAAGAATAACAGGAGATGATGCGATAATATCCTTTTTGATTTCTAAATGAGATATGGTCCTTATCGGAGGCCTAGGCATGGTCGTTGATCTAATGTTTTCCCGCTAGAAATACGACCCAACTCTCTACGTTCGTTAGAAATCCGGAAGAGTTCAGAACCCGGATTACAAAACCCCCGCAGTGCACACGCTTGATGCCAAAAGAGCGAAAGGGGTGTAATATTCCTTCGCGTAGGGAAATTTTTCGGGGTGGTCGACCGTGGTACGACAAAAGTGAGAGAAATTTCACTTTCTTCCCTCGGTTGATTCGATCATCGGAGCGAAGAAAGAGAGTTGCCAAGGAAACCGAGAGTGGGCATTCCCTCCCGGGAACAGAGAATTTTGCCCAAGGCGGGGGACAAGGGCCTGGGAGAGCGGAGAGAGGGGAGAGGGCGGGGATGGGGGGAGGAGTAAAAAGGGAAACAAAAGTTAAGCCGGAGATTTATTGTCCAAAAGAGGGCTGAAAAAAAGGGTGGAACTTTGGGGGAAAAAACACCGCCGGACGTGTGCTCCAATTTCTTTCTTTCGCGCCTTTCCTCTCAAACGCGGAGGAAAGCTAGTTGCGAAGACGCGAAGGAATAGGGACAGCGAGGGATCACTCGCTGTCCGTGTAAAGAATAGAGTGTTTGGTAAAGGAAGGATATTGGGGCGCGGTGGGGCACCTCGGGTTTTTTCTTATAAAAGAAAGAAGCAGTTGAAGTGCTTACACGGGAAGACCTGGCAACTCACCCTCGTGTATTATCATTTTCTTCCACGTCGATCTTTGTGATTTTACCGAAGAAGTTTTCTTCAAATTTTCCTTATAATTTGATGAAATGGCTTGAAATCTCTTCATATTCGTCAGTTCTAGGTAGTGATGAACATTCGCCGGGTTTTCTCAATCTCTGATTCCGAAATTCATTTGACCCATTTCCTGAATCTCTGGAATGTATCCTGTATTCAACTACTGTAAATATAAAAGGTAGTTATTAACAATTGAATAACATATTCTTATTCCTAGTTATTATGGATCAACCAGAAGCATAAAAACAAATAGTGGAAGTTAATGCAAAATCTCAGTCATTAATATAAAATTATTACAAAATTTATAAGTGTACGGAAGATTCTAACATTTCATACATAAAGATAATTACCACTGTGTTTGTATAAAAATAAACTTCAACGGCGTCCTTTCAATTTCAGAAAAAAATTGCAGAGATATAACTTCAGAATAATCTTTGATTTGTAAACTTCCAGTTACCTAAAAAAGCCAATTAATCTCTTTAACACGCTAGTGGGAAAATGAAACAATATCAATGAGCAATTACATACCTATACTCCTAAAAGGATGATTCAGGGAGTTGATGGGAGTGTTAACAATTGAATCAATGGGATGTATACCCTTGAGAAGCCTTCAAAGTAAATAAAGATAAACATTATTCAATAAAAGTCAGCTATATAAATCTACTACGTTAATTGAATCTTAAATACATGTGCATTGTGGAAAAAAGCAGTATGATGAATACTTGTTTATGATATAGTAAATTTTGTCAAGAATTGTAGAAGAGCAAAAACATAGATCATAGATATGATTAATAGATTTGATTTTTTTCGCTTAGATATATTGAAAATAACAAAAATTAAAAATAAGAAACAAAAAATTATTTTTTCGTATGGACGGAAAATTTTAAGTGATTTAAAGTTAACGATTAAAGCTAAAGTAAACGATTCATAACTCAGTTCGTGGAATTTACGCGAACAGGATTTTATACTACGAGTAGATAAACTGGATTTACGTCGATCATAGTTTTCACGTAAATAGAAGACCTTTAAGGGTATGAAATTTATGAAGTTTTAACTTCAAATTTGGACTAAATAGGAAGAAACAATTATGCTTTAATATCCTCTTTCGTAGGATGTCTTTATGATGTTACTTATTTTTATTATTATTTTTATTATTGTTTTCGTGGCGTTACTTATAAACGTTAATTATTTCTACATTTTTAAAAATTACCCATGTCACCTTCATAAAAGTACACCTTTCACATGAGGAGTTTATGCGTAGTTGTAGACGAAATAATTTTATGGGTCTAGTGCATACAATGAATTTTTACAGTTGACCTTCGCACGTTTAATTTTATTTTATCACCGTATATCTGTATATCTGTGTCTGTAGCGGAATATATTTACGACTAATTTTAATAAATTTAAGACTAGTAACTTCATAAAAAAATCAATACTTTTAGTCCCGAGGCTTTCCCGGGAAATTACTGGATGTATTTTTTAAGTACGGAATCTTACGAAATAAGGATTTCCAAATCCCGCTTGAGTATGCCTAGTCTGTTTATGTGTCCAAATATATACATATTGGCTACTATATGCCTGGATTCGGAAGGTATTACGCTTATTTAGGGAAAAATAATGGAAATATTCCAGTGGTAGTAGTATTTTTGCGTCGGTTATGGTTATTTAGAACCTCTTAACAGCAAAAAAAATCCAAATGGAGGAGAACAACACCCATTCCTGGGGCGGGACTCGAATCCGCGACCTAAGGGTGGTCAGTGCACTATCCGACTACTACTACCAGAATGACACAGCTCAGCTGGAATAATTATTGCAAAACAACATGTAAGGCCAGTGAAATAACTAGGAAGCATTAGTAATACATATTTAAGCATAGAAATACCACTAAGAAACCAGAAAAATTAATACATTTCCTGGACGATGTCCACATTTTCTAAAATCTAACTTATAACCACAAAAAACTTCATTTTTTCCATGAAAGAAATAATTTCTGTTCTTCTAATAACTTATTTTTCTCTATCGTTTAATGCTTGTGATTTTGAGAAAAAAAATTAAGGCGCGAAAAAGGGCAAATTTTCTCTGTGAATATCTTTATCTGACTCATTTTCTAATTTTAATCCAAAAAAAATTCGACGCCTAATCGAGTCTTACAAAGTCATTAGCTAAATACGAATTGAGGCTGTCGCCTTTTGCCAGCAATTACCAAAATTTACATTAAAACGTGTTGATCCAGACACTTTCTGCATATCAACCAGGTAATTTTCAATTTTTTTCTCCGCTTAAGTATGCTAACGATTTAGCTGATCGGATGGCATCCTTGTTATTCTTGTTTTAAAGTGTTTGTATCCATATGTTATAGAACTACCACATTAAATTTCACATCTGCGTAAATTTTACCAGAGGTAAAACAGAATGACTAAGAAATACGAAATCATCACTTAATTCAATTGTTAATTAAATTTTTGTAATATTTTTCATTATCACTCTGTATTTCACTTTCCCATATACCAACCGTTAGTATAAAATCCATAACTTATGATAATATAAATTTTGACTCAAATAAATTTTCAGTGTTTATAGCAGAAAATATGAGTTTGAATACACAGAAAATGACGTTCAGCATGAGTAATACAAGGCCTGATTGAATGGATTAGATAACCGTAGAATTCTTCGAATGCCTCATATAAAGCAAAATAAATCTGATTCAGTAGTGTCGAGGGGGTAAAATTAATGGGACGCATTTTGTGACCCGATGACTTTAAGAATGCATTGTTCGCAGGCCAAGCAAACTGCATGAACAATGGAGGACGATCCTGAATGACATAGATCCCCTCAGATTTATTCATGAAATTAGGATAAAACAGAAGATAAGTTGTTTGACCTTTAGTTTTACTAGGTAAGCATAATGTACATCTCTCTCTCATTAAAATGGTTAAGGCAGTTATTTAGATAACGTTTCGAATTTAACTTAATTGAACATTCCCATATATTTTAGACGATATAATAAATCCTTCGTAATCCATTGTTTTAATACCTTTCTACAAGGTTGAAGTGACACAATGGCTCTTTAATCATTTGAAATTTTTTCCAGTGGTACTATGGTACAGTGGTTCACGATGAAGATAAATAATTAACATAAATAGTAATCATTACGCCTTACATTCTAAAGGGACCACATTAATTATGAGATCTGCGGTAATCAGGGTATTTTTTGATTTCGAAGGTTCAAAATATTAATAAACCCTTTTTTGATATGAACATTCTGAGACAGCACATTTGCTGAAACTTTTCAATGTTTACAGCAGGTAACAACCTATAATGAGCCGAATTTTCTTGATTTTAATAAGAGCGATCCTCCACGGACGGTCTTTGTAATTTTCGGTCTTGGTTTTAATATACTGATGACGCAACGTAAATTCCATTGAAGACGTGCGTGGGTACCGTAAGTAAGAACAGGCACAATGTATCATACCTGGTTTCCTATTGTCACCAATTAATATGCACAATACCCTACAACCTATTTGGAGTTGGAATAGATATTTCCGATGAAGTATCTTTGGAAATTAATTATGAGTGGAGCCTTTCGAGATGAGAAATTCTACAAAATGAATGATGAAATACGTAAAATTTTACTGGTAAAAGACCTGAAAAACATGGAAATCTCTAGGAGTGGCATCAAAGTTACGAGCGCCGATTACTCCTTTCCGTTGTCTGGCCGTTGCGAACCAAAACCCAGCCTCGCAAAAATATTCTGGAGTGACGTCAGGGGAATCGAACTCTACTCTAATATGTCAATTACGAGTTTTATTTCAACGCTCACCCAATAAATATTTCAGGTGGATAAGAGCGTGGATTGGGGTAATAGCTAGCTTTCTTGCCCCCTCCTGAACAACGGGAGCGCCAATCCTCGACTCTTTGAGACTGGCCGTTTTTGTGAAATCGGTGAAAAGAAAGAAATCTTGGTGAAATGTTACTCCCGAAAATCACACGCTTCATCCACGATCTTTTTGCCCGGAGCGTATAATCGGTACTCACGTATTAGTTCCACGTGAGCACGGTCGTTAGGCGTGGCAGTGACCCATATCTTCGGAGGAATTGCAGTTTCGAAAAGTCCTGCCGATCGGCATTCAATCCGAATGAAGGATAAGAACGATCGGGAGAAAGGGAGAAGGGCCCACACAACACTGACCTTATTCTCTACGTCCCGTGGCCGTAACACCCTACCGCGAATGCAGATGAGAGAAGAGTGGGTGAAATTTCCGTTGCGCAATGTTGGAAAGTAATCCTACCATTTACACGACGCCGTTACCGTTCAGCTGGACGGCGCCGTGATAATTTCTTTTGTCCATTAATACACCTACTTGAATCATTCATATGCATTAGAGTATGAAGAATCTATTTCTATCCTCGCGTCCTTTAGGAATTCTTTTGTTTTGTTGAAAGGAGATCATACCTTATTGTTCGACTTAAGATGACATTTAAGTGTGCATGAGTAACTCCTCTAATAGCCATGCACCGGGAAAAAACCCTTAGCTAATTGGTCAGAAATCCTGGCGAGATTCCTCCGACCTCATTCGAAATATTAATAATTTCAAAGAGTTATTTTGGCCTTTGAGAGAACCATGAGTATTCACTTATTCAAACAAAAATACCTAAGAATAGAAAATTATGGGAAAAAATGGATATTTTATGTTCTTACCCTGAGAGTTAATTGAAACCCGTTTAAAAATGCAAGCCTTTCATTAATAAATAATTTGATGCAAAACCTGTGTACACATGAAAATCGGTATTGGTTGAATGTGCTTGAGAGACGCTATTTTCCCTTTGTTCATAACCACAGAGGTAGGTAGGCTCCTGCAGGTTTATCTGTTATCTAAAAGATGTGAACTGATTTATGGAAAATACTCGACCTCGTATTCTGAAATTTTCGAGGGGATCTGGTGTAATCGACCTACAAAAGGTTCATTTTTGTCCTTATTTTAACCTTTATGGATCGTGAGTTTTTCCTGAACTCAATTCTAGATTGGGTAAATTCTTGGTCTTTTGGGATACTCAGGCTCACCTTTTCGTGTTTCGCCCACATAGCTTCACTGAGTATTTTCATGGCTGTTAATGCGATGCCAATTATGTCATGGACCTTGAACTTGGCCTGAATCATCCATGAAATGAGAGGTATCACTATTGGACAAACGGGAGTAATACAGTTTCTAAGCTCCCTTGTCGGCTTTTCACAAAGTAACTTTTGCTGTTTGCGAAACTTAGCGTAACTGTTTTCCTCAATCTAGTCATCTGTCATTTCTTTGCACTGCATAGCACATATCCCCTCCACTCATTAGATGAAAAAATGTCACAATCCTTTTAAAAGAAAACCCTTGAAGAATATGCAATAATTTTTTTTCTTCTCCTCACCCAAGGGCCGCAAGATATCCGATGAAGACGCTTTTCGCTCTTGCAAAGTGGTAGGAATGGATTAGTAGTGTGAAGTTCTTAAGTAAAAACATCGGCTAATTCGAGTATTTTATTAACAATTGAGAAACACCAAACGGTAATCTCGATTCGAGCTAGAGCACGATGTTGACGGCGCTTCCAATTCTTCCACATATTCGTCCCTATCCTCACCCAATCGCTCTTTGGCCTAGGTATATAACCTCGTTCGGTTTTCGCCCTATCTTTTTCATCCATTATACTATCGGTGAAGTAGTAATAGAAGTCAATCAGTCAAGTTATATGAGCTCTTCCTTTTTTTTAGATTTTGGGGAGCTTATTTGGGTATAGCGTTCTACCAAAGTTAAGTCCCGGTAAATCACTGACCTTAGATTTCAGAGTAGAATTCGTTCTTGAGTTACATTTTCCCACAGACTTTCTCCGGATGCATAGATCATGAGTTTTCCAGTTTCAAACATGAGCGTGAAGCTCATTGGAAAATTATATCGAGATACAAAGCTGTTGGGATTTTAATAAATTTTTACATCGGATTTTAACAGTCTCGCAAATTCGTTGCTTTCAGTTTCGGTAAACATTTTTTGTAACACGATGATTTTCCCCAAAGGCTAGTTAAAATTTTTATTTTGGGTTTCCATTTTTTTCAGGTCAAAATGCGCTTGAAACCATCAGTACAATGCAGTGGCATGCTTTCATAAAAGTAATATAGAGGTATACGAACGTTGTAGAGGCGCCAAACTCATGTCATTTGACTACGGGAGCTTCAGGGAGAGTGGTTTTTGTCACCCGATCGCGGTCGCCGTCGCTGTTGCTCCACCCTTGTGGATCGGAGTCTAGTTTTTTAAATAGCTACACCTCATATTCACTATTCCATCCCATCAAATTTATTTTTTTACTTATTTAATCGAGAAGGGACTAGTCAGCCATAGGTAACAACAATTGTTTCTCCGACATTATATAATTTATGAAAAATTAGTCGTTTTAATGGTGCCGAGAAAAACAGTTTGAATTCGATCAGCTTCATCCGTTAAGATTAAGTATTCTATTATCTATAAACGAGCAGCATGTGTTCATTTTTTGAGTGCCTCATCCCACTGGTCTTTATTGAGTTTCTACAGTGTGAAAGACTAACCGAAACTATGAATTTCTTACGTGTTTCCATTAATAAAAAAATGATGAAAGTTAACAGACACTCTTTTAGATATTATTTATATTCTACTTTAAGGTTTTATTTTTTCATTCCATTTAGAAAACGATAATTTCTATATTCATAACGTGTTCAATTTCAAACTTTGATCACATGCTTATAAGATCTTAATATGTTTTACAAAGTTGGCATCTTTGTATTTATTAGTCTACTCTTCGGGATATTTCAGTGGCACCGATGAGAGAGTTATTAATAGCACAGGCGATTAAAATTCTTTATTAACAGATTGCATTCGCACGTTTTCATGCTGTAATGATGACACCGCACGAGTCAAACGCCGTATTTTAAGCCGTGAATTGAACAAGTAGCCATTTAAGAATTGCTTCTTCGGAGGGACTGGCGACTTGTTCATGTAACCCTACCTTACTGATCTGTTGTTTCATTTGCGTCCTGCTCAAAGCGCATATATTTCACGTCTTCGATACTGGACAAAATTTATGCGTGACCATTCAACTTTAAGAATATATTACACGGCAGCCCATGGCAGGTAAATAAACATTTTTACAACCCGATAGCTCGGGAATTTAGGAAATTTTAAGCTCCTATTTATTTATATCTATGCATTTTAAAGGAATTATTATGTTAGGGGTGATAAGCTACTATTTTTTGTTACATGTGTAGCAGTCTAATATTCATTAGAAGTTGTAAGTTTACACGCAGTAGCCGCAAAATATGTGTTAAGGTTATAGTCAATGAGTTTATCGTCAATAAGATAGTCAATAAGTTCATAGTCAATTATATACTATAATGCTTCTGGCTTTCCAGTCTATTCCCATAGATCTAACAGAAAATTTGACCATATTACTACAAGTTGTTCAAATTGACCTTAAATTTTCATAATCTAAAAACATCTACTCACGTGCGAAGGGAGAGATATAGGCAAGGTCCAGCATGAATATTGTAAACTAGCCTTTCGTAAGTTGAAACTTGATGTAAAGACACTTGAAAGTATCCGCAAAAGAAAGCTTTTTTTTGAATGGGTCGACGAAATGTGACTTATAATCTCGGACTAAGACCCTGATAGATGAATTTTGAAACCGGTTTTCCAAAACGCTTGCCCTCTGCCCCCACATATTGGCTCGAGTTAAAAAAATCACGCTGGAGTGCATAAGGCGGTTTATTTAATATGTGTTCGTGACAGATGGTCAATTGGTCAAAGATGTACGACCTTAAACGCTTATGGAAAATGCATTCATTCATTTTATTTGATGAAGATATAATTCTGACATTGGCTTATTTATTCTGACGAACCCGCAGCAAGAAATGCGCCCATAATTTGACTTTCAAGTGTGTTTTCTCTATGCCCAATATATCGTGCTGTATTTGGAAGTGGTCTTGGATGTCATTTAGGATGACGGTGCATTAATCCCAATTTTGGTGTCTGAAGAAGAGTGCTGACAACGATGCGTGTTGTTATTTACGAACAGAGGTTGCGTTCTTTATCGTATCCTACTTTCCTCATCTATAGCAAAAATTACGTCGCTCAATCAGAGGATTTTTGTCTCGATGGAAAAGGGTACACATTAAAGAGATACAGATACAATGAACCTTAAATTTTACGAAAGGTGGTGATGCAAGAGTTGAAATCTCCCGTAATAATTTTCATAAGAGTATATATTTGCAGGACGCTTCGACGGCTACAGTCATTGAACACCCATTCAAATGGATGAATAACCCATTAGACCACGAAGACAACATCCATAGCTGAAGTGGGACTCGAACTCGTGACATATGGGTTACCCGAAGAGCAAACCAATCTAATCCGGTTAATTAGTGATTCCGCTTGCGACTTAAATATTTCTCTCCGAACATTAATTGACTGCAGCCCTCTATCCTTTCCTGTCTATTGTTAATATTCTTAGCACTTAGTAGTTCTTCTTTCGGGCGTCTCTTATGATTTATCCTATACATTTGTCGCCCTTCCCTGAGCGATCTTCCTTTCTATTTTACCACGTTTTTATTAAGACGCTTTCTTGTCTATCTGTTTTTTGTTTATCTGCTCGGGTCAAAGTTGGGAATCGATTTTAAAGCAACTTCCCTATGAGCTAGAGAATTGGAACATTAAAGATAACTCAGAACTGGATGACAATACATTCATATGCAATAATATATAGAAAACACACATACATATATAAAGATATATACATATGACCGTGCGAGGTGGAATGCGATGGCCAAGGGGTCCGCAACACTAAAGACACTAAATTCCCCATTGCAGCCAGACGTCTCGTTGGCTCTGAGGTAGCGTGTGGGATTTTCTACCTGGGGGTCGTGGGTTTGAACCTCACAGGGATTAACTTTTTTTTGGAGAAACCGAGCGGAGTTTTTGAGGGCTGCTGAGGGATCAGTGAAAAAGTTTAATATGATTTTATTTATGTTACCTCCTCCGAACCCCGGAGGAAAAATGGACTAAATCTAGGATAAAAATTAAATAAACAAAAAAATATTAAAAAACAAATTTTTAAAACAAAAAAGTATGAAATAATTATATAAATAGAAAAATTAAAAATCACATTTTTAAAAAGGACTCAAAGTATGAAATAATTTCTCTTATCCTCCTACAGATTTATAACCCCATACAGAGTCATAACCCCATATAGATTGTCCTGAAAATGTGTGATTGTGAATTTTAATAGTTTGGGAAATAAATGTAAAATTAAAAAAAAACGTGGGGTGCATGCAATCGATAATACAGTAGTGGGGAGTGTTGGGGATGGTTGCCTTTGTTAAGAAAGCGCACGCAACAGTTAAAAGACTTTGGTAAAACATTCAAGCATCAATTGTCTATAGTGTGCGCCCCATGTTTTTCGTTTTAAATTTTACATTTACTTTTAAAACTATTAAAATTCATAATCACAAATGTTCAGGATAGTCTCTATGGGGTTATGAATCTGTATTGGGTTCTAAATCTGTACGAGGATAAGAGAATATTTCATACTTTTTAGTCCATTTAAAAAATGTGGTTTTTAAATTTTGTTTTAATTTATATAATTACTTCCTTCTATTATATTTTACTATTTTTCACGAATATTTTATGGTCTCAAGGTGTGCCCTATCTACCTTGTTCTTTTTTTTCTTATCGTACTCCAAATTGATTTATCTTCTTCCACTCTTCTGTACACTTCCTCGTTCATAACTCCCTCCGTCCACTTCATCTTCAGCAACCCCCTTCAGCACCCTGTTTTGAAGGCATCTATTATTCTCCGGTCTGCCTTTCCAATGGTCCATGTCTCCGGTTCATAGAGAACCATGCTTTATAGCAACGCTTCCGCATATATGTTTCCTCGTTTGGAATTATACCTTCATTGAGCATAGAAGTCCTCTTTTATTATAAAGGTCTTCTTAGCTCGATCTAACCTACACTTGACAATCGTTCTTAACGTGAAGAGGGTAATATAAAGACCGGTTTAATCACTTGTTTGACGATTGCAGAATCATTCCCCCCAAAGATCTTGCGCTGTCTTTTGTAGCCCAAAGTCAGTCAGTGGCAGACACGACCGGGGGACGACAAGGATGGTTCTCTCCATTAAGCCCGTTAAACACGACGCCATTTTTTGGGCCAGATATGGAATTAGATATTGCCTGGATTTTGTAGCACCATTCTTGGCGCAACTAATTGTATGAAGTTTGTACACTCACTACCAGAGGTCGGTGCCATAGATTGCATGAAAATGGCGGACACATCAACATATACGATAAAAATAATGAAGTACGTTTTAAACGGAAATTTAAAAAAATACAAACATAAATGCTCTTTTCACGTGATCTAGATTCGCACGGTACTCGACTAAAAATTTTATAACACGTGTTACACACTATTTCATTATTAGCTTTAACTGAAATATGTTAATTGTACATCAACATATACGATAAAAATAATGAAATACATTTTAAACCGAAATTAAAGAGAATGCTAACTAAATGCTGTTCTTAAGTAGTTGAGATTCGCACGGACCATTACTAACAATTCCATATCACGTTTTACGCATTATTAGTGATAACTAAAATATGTTAATTATACGTCAACATAAGCGATAAAAATAATGAAGTACGTTTTAAATGGAAATAAAACAGAATACTAACCTTGAATGGTGTTTTATAGTCGCCGAATCTCACATAAACTGTCACAACTGGTACAATAAAAATGGCGGAATTAGAACACGTTCTATCCTGTGCAACTGGCAGGCAACTACTGGTGGCACCTCCAGATGGCAGGGAATTCGTTATGTCACACGACACAAAACATGGCGGGCATTTTATTGTACCATTTCTGGCCCAATAAATGGCGTCGTGTGTAACGGGCTTTACACTTTACACGTCTTTATTTACCTTTTGTATTTCGTTTTCATGTTACTAGGTGGCGTCGTTCTAGCAAGGTCGTTTCTCGTTGGTCGTTTTATAAAACGATTTATTTGCTATATCTAATTACTAAACTGAGCCTGCCTCATGATGGTACCGTACACTCCCAGCAATTTATAAGAGTGACCTTACAAGAGCGAAATGTAAGCAACAGCTTTTACCTTGACATTACATTTCCCAAGTATTCTTCCTGTGAACTTTTTTATTGGCTAGTCTGCAAATCTCCCGAAAAAGTTTTTCACACGACAGTTCCGTAGCAACTTTAACGACCAAAGATTTAACAGATTCTAAGTTTGTTAAAATGGTTTCTTTTGTGTTATAAATGTTTTCGGATGAACTACTTTATTCTCCTATAAAACAATATTGACTTAAAAACTTTTTATTGGTTTCATCCCGTTCCACTTTACGCCGCATGTTTTCTCTCTCTCACACGTTCCCTCTCTCTCTCTCTCTCTTTCCCAGGCTCACCACAAAGGGAAGTACCTGGTGGAATACGTGTGTAGGGAACTGAACCTCGTGGAAAGGGATTACTTCGGCCTGAGATATGTCGACTCGAGCAAGCAAAGGGTAAGTGTTCCCCACCCATAGAATAATACAGTTGCAGGAATTGTTTTCGCATGTATTATTATTACGTATGCATTATTTTTCTTTGTGGTTATCTCTTGTTCATTTTGCTATTCAAGTCTTCGATGCGTGCTTTTTCACTCCTTTTCGACTGGCCCTTCGTTTAAGATTCCGCTTCACCACAACGATTCAAGAGTCGTCGCTTGCTTCCGTGTATTGTAGGGATGTCCGTGTGGCTTCTCTCGTCGAATCTGGTGAAATCTGCGCCGCGTGACGCCATTTTTTACCTTTGTTCCTCCGAGCCCCTTGGTCCCGTCGTTTACTCTTACGTATTCAGTCGAATGTGGCAGTCGAATTAAATATCGCCCCGTATCAGAGTCATGAAGACGACTAATTTGCATTCCCCATATTACCAAAGGTATTTCAATATAATCACTCCACGGAAACTTTTGGCGTATCCTCTTCCATTGAATTCTTGTTCCGCTTGGCTTTGACCTCTTCCACTTGCTCATGTTTTGTGCGTGCGTCTTTGTGCGAACCTCTGTTCCGTTGTACGAGTGCCCCGGAAAAAAACGGGCAATTTCTGATGCCTTGCGAATTCGCAAAATGCTTTTTTACATTCGCGCTTCTCATTGGTTTCACCTCCGTAATCGGATTTGTCCTCATTTACGCAGGCCGATAAAAGAACCTCGTATCAATTCACCGCTTAGTATGACGCCTGCAGAAATTACGGAGGGCATTGTGGATCACCTACAGGGATTCCATTGTATATGTGTGTTTAAGTGGCGGATGATTAGTAATCCTCTTTGCTATCTCCCCGGGAGGATAGCCGCTTTCCCCCTTAGGACAATACCTGGTGCGGTCAGGGACAAAGGAACCCGAAACCCTTCCTTCCTCACCCTTCCACTAGTTACTTCACCTACTGTTCCGCCCCCCAACCCCTCGCCTCAAAGCCCCCCCACCACTTCCCTTCCACACCCACTGCCAATCTGTGTTATAAATCCCTCTGCCCCCGATATTTACCTTCCAATAGGGCATTTCCTACGCTTAAAAACATTGAATCCAGCTCTTGAGACTTATTGCACTATATAAGTGCATGATTTCGACATAAATTTACGAAGAGGAATAAATCTTTCAGCACTAGAAAATTCTGTGATTATTTTAAAGTGATTTTGAAATGGCCATTTTCCTCGCGTGAACTCAGTAAACATGTTGATCACGCATTTAGGGACCGACTTTTTATAGGTGGGCGTTGAGATGAGATGATTGAAGTTTCGGAAGTTAACTTTGTTTACAGATTATAATACATTCGTAGAAACATGAGGTAAGCGATGGAAATATCTTTAACTTTTGAGTTTTTTTTACTGGAACCGCATGTACATACATAAATAATAGCGGATGCTCATTCCAAAGTTTTCGGCTTGTCTTGGTGGTGGTGGAATTAATTCATTTAGTATGCTCACCAACAGCAGTGACTACGCTGTCATTTTTGTTAATTAGCCTTCGAAATTACCCAAATATTTTGAGAACGAACTTGACCGGTTTGACAAAATTACCAAAAAAACCAGCGTTGCAAAGTACCAAGCGTTTATTAAAAAGTGATTTTTACGACAGCCGCTTCGCTTAACAATCAATTTCATCGTGCCTTAAAAACTTGCATGTGTATTATATTGTTACTGACATTATAATACGCCCGCAAGTGTATTCTAAAGTCTTAAAGCAGTAAATGAGTACTGGACCAAGGGGAGAACTGAAGGGGAAGGTCAACACTGGGTTTACTAGGCTTATTGTCAAGGGTCGACCTTGAGGGTTGATTCTGTTTACTTTTGCGCAGACATGCTTCTTCGTCGAAATTATGAAAACCGAAGTGATTAAGGAATAGTAACATCTTCGATTTGGAGAAGTGATACCATCTCATGTACACGTTCGTAATATCGCCTTCGTATCGTTATTTTGACTTTTAATCTTTTCAGTTAGGCTTACTTTAAAACAAATTAATAAAAATCTCATGATGCTAAACTATTAGCTTTCACTGTGAAGAAATATTTATTCGTGAAAATCATATAGCAGCTGGGTGATGTTGCCAATTCCCAGTTGCCATGTTTATCCGAGAATTAAAGTGTTGCCAAAGCGGACAACTCTCAGTACTAACTTCTACCGTTGTACTAGATTATCACGGAATTAAATGTGTAGGTCGCACCTCCTTGTCTGCCTAATGAGGACACGTAAAAAAGTTTTTCTTAAAGGCCTTTTGGGCGGGATAACGACCTCTAGGTGAGTGCGCAGGCAATTATAAAACTCCATAAGCGTCGGAGGGACACCTATTTACATGCGTGTAGATGGACAAGGTAAATTGAATTTTTCGTTTAATTGTTTGGGTGTTATTGATATTTTGGGTCTGAAATTTCGGCGAAAATTATTTCTACCACTGTTAAAAGTTTTACCAAACCTCCTGTGCCATAACTTTATACGACGAAAACATATATTACAGAGTATCAGGACATGAGTTTCTGGGGATATTTCCGCTTTTATTTCCAGGATAGTTCGGTTTTAAGCAATCTTTAAAAAAACCTTTATTCATATGCCTGGGAATGCATGAGAATATTCAGTAAAATTTTGGAGGAAAAATATAATTTTAAACATAAAGCTTTAATATAGAATTCGGAATGTGTCGTTACGCCCGTATATTCCAAATAACGTCACTTTAAAAAAATCAAGTTTGTAAAATACACTATCGAAACAAGTAAACTTTTCTACCAGCTTCAACTTCTGTCTTCTTATATAATTTTATTTATCTCTCAAGTTGACAACCCTAAGGTTGTTTTGTCGCAGTCGATCACATCTCTCCATTCCTCACTATGTTCCTTGCTCTTTCCTTCAGTTCTCTATAAGTGTTGCATCCGTTATTTTCTATTATTTGTTATATTTACTGTCGTCGTGGTCGTCCTTTACATTTCCTTCCTTCTGTTAAGCCTTCTATTATTACATGTGTAACGTCTAGCCTATTGCTGGCCTATTGTTGTGATGTTGTGTACTGGCCATGTGTTTCATTGTTGTTGATGTGGAGTATAATTTTGGATGGTTGATTGTTGGAAAGTTTTTGTTTGGTGTTTGTGTTAGGGGGAAGAGCGGGGATTGTTGTGTGGAGGAATAGCGGGGACTGTTGAGTGCGGAGTGGGGGGAATGCGATGTGAAAAACGAAAGAGTAAAGACGTAAATTTGGAAGTATGCGGCGTTTTTTTTGTTTACTCCCGAGGAGGAGAATGGTACAAATAATCATGACGTTACACATGAAGTAGTCCTTCGTGTCTTAGTACATGTTCAATCCAAGGTGTCCTCTTCCTCACCAGATATTCCCACATTTCTCCCTTTTCTCCCACTCTTGTGAGTATCTCCTCATTCGTCACTCTATCGACCCATCTCACCTTTAGAATCCGCCTATAACACCACATTTCGAAAGCTCCGATTTTTTTTCCTGTCGGCAGCTAGGACATTCTATGCCTCACATCCGTACAGAGCTACACTCCATACGTACGTTTTTAAGAATTTTTTTCTCATCCCCAGACTCATGATTCCTGAGGTGAGTAAACTTTTCCTAGTGTATAGAACGCCTTCTTAGCCCGTGGGATTCGAATTCTAATGTCCTCTGTGCTCCTCCCATCCTTCGTAAATTTACTACCTAAATATGTACGTATATGCTGAATCATTTCCTACTTCCTCTCCTCCTACTTATTCTTGCTTCTCTTTTTCTGACCGTCCTGATCAACAATACCTTAGTTTTTGTTTATTAATTATTGTGTTATATGCCGCGAAAACCCTCTCCATTGTTGGCAACATTCTCTTCAACTCCTCCTCACTTCCTTATATAACTGCTTTATCATCTGCAAGGCGCAGAATATCTATTTTTCTTCCTTGTATCTTGTACTTACCTTTACCGTTATTTGATTAATGTAGTTTTATAGTCAAAATTTTTCCCTAGATTGGATTGTCTTCCGTCCTCTGTAGGTATTGGGTTCATCTTCCGTTGAAGATACCGACCTCCCCTCTTTCCTGGTCCCCCCCTCACCCCGGTGGTACCCCCTTCCCCCCCGCTGACGCCCTTAATAAAAGGAGCCGCTGTTCACTTCCCCTTAATGAATCCTCGGCCTAATGAGGTTGGCATTTGAGTGTCTGCGCCTTCTCTCGCGTGTGTTCGTCCCGTGTCATGTATCCTAGCTCTCGCCCTTTCTTTTCCAAAGATAAGCACGATGCTACGTCTCGCGTGACGCCATTAATTCCATTATGCGTGAAATATTTGATCCAGACACGAATCCGTGAAACATTATCCTCTTTAAACGGCCATCTTTCATTAGGAAGGCAGGAAATCAAATTGGTGTGCAAAGCCCAAGTTTCATCAACCGCCGACCCACTCCACAAAAAGACTCAATTTTAGCCGTGGCGAAATCTGAGCTATTGCAGCCTCTTCTCGGATTAACCTCGTTTTTGGGGGAAAAGTGGTGCAAGATTAATTCTAGCAACGGTCCCTCGTAGTCCATTCCCCCCCCCCCCTCTCTATTCCTCTCCTACGGTTTTCCCTCAAACACATCTGTGCCCTCCAGATTTAAAAGAGTACGAGTCATCCGAAATCTTCTATTTGATTTTAGTCACCTAAGCAAGGTAATGCGTTCCCCATACGGGGTAAGAATTCTATGGATTTTCCCCATTGGCCACCAGTGAAACGGCGGATTGATACCGTAAATCATTTAGTGCAAATTCGGCTGCGATAAAATTTAACTTTTTGATTTGAGAGGTCTGCGTGTCGTCTTTTCCATGGCACAGGTCATACCCATCAAAGCACTCCGATGTGCTCCTGTCGTCGATTTGAAAGCAAACACACATTTCCTTCGCGTCTTTAATAATCGGCGTAATGGTTGCTCTGTGTAATATAAATTACGTGATCTCGACCAAACCTTATTACGTGGAGAGCGCATTTATTATTTAGACAAGAATGCTTTCAAAAAGAAACGGTTCGAGATTGACCGGAGAAGATTAAAGACATGAATTCATCAGAAAACCCAAGTGCCCCTATGAGCGGGCGCGCGCACCACAATCAAGCAATTGCGGCGCCGCGTCGCATTAACCGCGGCGGGACATTGTGCACCAAGGTCATCGCTTCGGGGTTTGAAACACTGCGAGTGCTATTGAAATACGTCATCCCGAATGTTTTTCTCGGTGACGCTTGTTCATTCAAGGATTCCCTTCCTCTTCCACTGCGGTGGGAGGGGATGTGGGGACAATTAGTGGCCGGGGGTGGGGGGGGGGGAGAGGGGAAGGAAGTAGGCGGAGGAGGGCGAACATTTACCGCCACCGCACAGCGGGGGATGACGACATCATACGAAACTTGAGAAAGGGTTTCTCCGTGCGGATAAAATGGAAAGTAATTCAGGCAGGGATGTATTCACAACATTCTCCAAGTCGTTTGGGATAATTTCATTCCGAAAGCAATTGCTAAGCTTCATGAAACAATGTGAATGCTTTACAGGACCAGTGTCAGAGATTTGGGATGAAAATTAATTATTATTAAGGAAACGAAAGTAATGAGATTTTCCAGAAGTAGGAAGGCTAGGCTGAATATCAAACTAGAAGGGATTAAATTAGAACCGGTAGATAAATTAATTTATTTGAGAAGCATCATAGAGGAAAATGGACGTAGTGTCAGGGATATCAGACGAAGAATTGCATTAGCAAAAGAGACCCTTGCGAAAAGGAAAGAGTTAATGAGAGGAACCCTAAAAAAAAGATTTGAACAAAAGATTAGTTAAAACCCTAATATGGAACGTGGCATTATTTGTTTAAGAAACCTGGTCCATGAAGAAGAATGATGAGCATAGATTGGAGGCCTTTGAGATGTGGGTTTGGCGACGGATGGAGAAGGTTGAAGTGGACAGAAAGGAAAACGAATGAAGAAGTTTTGATAATGGTAGGGGAGGAGAGGA
>WURS02221171.1:0-19979 GCA_011762765.2 Rhinocypha anisoptera | reverse complement strand
GTTCGTATATATATTAAAATAAAGTTTTTAATTAAAAACGTTTAAAAATATTTTAGTAATATAAAATGTATAATATAAAGTATTAGTGCCGATAATTCGCTATTCGCGGAAAATTTCAATTTTGAACTCCCTTCAATCGCGAATTACAGGCATTTTACTGTAAATGAAATTGGTTAAACTAATTTTTCAAACTATTACTAAACTTGAGTTTGTTCCCCATTTTTATTAAGATTTAAATGTTACAAAATGAAAGTTTAAAATTGTATTGAGTTGTTATAACTATAAATAATGCAGTTGAGAATACAAGTTGAAAGTTAGTTGTGTTCTGCATCGTTGCAAGTTTGAATACTTAAATTTCACGCAGTGTAGTTAAGTTGCCGCGAAATCGATAGTAAAGCCATCTATCGATGTTGTCTTCTGTTACAGTGCCTACTGCATGTGTGCTCTCCTGCATCATAGACTTTTCCAGATCAGATGTTTGTTTTGCACTGCAGTGCAAAACAAATCTTCTGTCAACAAACTGCTAGAGAATCATCTTGTATTTTGTAGGAGTGTTTCTACCTGATTCCAGCCTTCTCCTTTTCTCGCAATCACCATGAACAATTCGGGATATCTTAGCCCTTTTGTTTACTGGGGTCAGACTTCTGATTCAATTACTCTGATTATCGATCTGAAAAATGTCAAGGTTTGATTTTTACTTTAAAATCTCTATTTGTAAAACCAACTTTTCTTGTACAAACAAATTAGTCTCCAATGATTGACTTGAAAGAAAAGAGCTTGAATTTTTTTGCTGTTGGTGTCGGCGCAAAAGGACTCAATGAGTATGCATTTTTGATCAATCTCTATTCGGATGTGGTTCCTGAGGTTTGTTTATTTTATTGGTAAAATTTAGCATTTCATTGAATTTTTACAATTTCAGAAAAGTTTTTATAAAATTACTGATCGCAATGTTGAATTTGTATTGAAAAAGAAGATTATGATATCATGGCCCAGGTTGCTCGATATTAGTGTCAAGCCTCAATGGTTGAAGGTCGACTTCAATCGTATTAAACAACAAGACTTTGAGACTACTTCGGAGGACAGCGAAATCGAAGAACTTGCTAATCGTAACCCTAATTCTCGAATTTATCGAGATCGTAACTTTGGTCGAGGACGCAAAAATAGAGGTATTTCACGAGTTGGCGATATAAATCTTTCCTTATTATCGCGGAATAGCTCATGTTCAGAGACTATTGATTAGTCACAAAATTACATGTTAAATCGTGGTGAAATTTTGTTAAAACATTAAAATTTATATTTATATCTATTTTTCGTTACAGCTCAAGAATTTAAAACAGCATATTTATTTTTATACAATTTATTTCAATTTGTCGGCTACATATACATTTTTGTCATATTTCTTATTCATTACTTTAAAGAAGGACCAGGTATTATGGTGCACAATTTACTATTCATTCATTACTGCAATAATACTTTTCCGTGTTTGTGTTTTTTAGAAACAATTCAAACCATCTATCCTTCTTTGCGAAATCCCATAAAGTTTCTAAATATGATGCAAATTTTAGAAATAGCTCATCCTCTGATGGGCTACACCACCGGTAGTGCTTTTATTCCATTCACACAGCTTTTTGGTCGAACTTGTTTCATATTTCTGCTGATTGATCGTCAAATAGAGATACAGTCTCACTATGCCACCTTCTATTTGCTTCTCATCTACACTGTCTCGGAAATAATCAGGTTTTGAATTATTGGTTTTTAAGTTATAATTCTCACACCATTGAAACATATGTTCGCAGGTATCCCTACTATATGCTACACATCTACAAAGTCAACATTCGTTTTGTTACTTGGGTCCGTTACACCGCTTGGATTGTTTTGTACCCTCTCGGATTTATTTGTGAAGGTATGTCTCACTAGCCTTATTCTCTCTGTGGCGTATAATCTATAAAATGATATTTACAGCAATAATAGTATACACTAGCATTCCTCTTTTGGAAGCTAGTCAAAAGCTGTCAATTTTTCTGCCGAACGCAATGAACTTTGCGTTTTATATGCCCATACTTCTTAGATTTTACTTACATATTGGAATCTTTCCGCGTAAGTCTACTATGCGTGATCTAGTTGCATTTATCATATTTTATTATTTGCTTTCCAGTTTTCTACTTTATGATGACTCATATGTACCGACAACGCACGAAAATACTGAATGTATTGAAGAAGAAAATCCAATGAACAGACTGGTTTGCCTAAGGTTTTGAGTAACACTGTTAAGTCATGATCTACCAAAATGTGTGCATTAGTTAGGTTGTAAATACTTATTCTATACTCTTTGTCCTAATGTCTGAACTATTATTAGAATATTTGGAAAACATTTGTCTCATTGTTTCAATTTTGTTTTTTTCTACATTTCTCTCTAACTCCAAATAATGCAATATATTGTCTACTTGGATGCCCACACAGCGAGTTGTGTCATTTACAGTGAAGTCATTCACATTTTGATGATTGGTTTATCAATAATAGACGTAAAGGTTCAAGTGAATGGTGAGAAGTATGCAAAACAATGCCTTGAGTTGGATTAGCAAGGGCGGCGCGGCATGCTGGTGGTGAGCAGATTAGTGACTACTCTCCCACCGAGTCACTGCACTGCACCTTGCCTAATGCCCGCCTGAACAATATGGGCAGATGATCCACTTGCCGCCGATGGCACTCCCACACACTTTCCTTCACCACTTTCTCCTTTTTCTCAATTAATTACCGGCTATTTGGTCACTCACTACTGGTTTGCCGATCCAAACACACTTTGTGCGCTAATAGTGGTCAATGTCAAACTTCAATCTTAATGTTTTCAGAAAGCACTTTATTAAGCGATCAATTTTTGACCTTCAATCAGTCGTATTAAGCTACATTTGATCAAGAGAGTGAACTACTTTTCCAAGCAAAGTATCAATTTCAATTCAATTCGGTCCATTAGTCTCGCGCAATCTTCCAATCAAGCTATTAAGTTCTTCCAAGAAATATTCCTTGAATTCTAAATATAGGATAATATGAAGGATGGATTAGTCTTAATGGGAGGAAATGAGAACTAAAGATCAGTATTGAGAAGCATGGCACAATGATAGGTGCGAAGTGGGTAGTTTTCCGTAACCAGTAGCTGGCTGGCACCTTTGCTCTTCTGTCTTCCTGTCTCCACATTAGTGAGATACGAGCCAGCACGGAGTGGTTAGAGCTGAGAGATGGTGCGCTAGTACTGACCGACTATCGGAGCAGCGAAGAATGTAAACAGGTTCTCAGTCAAGTCAGACACGAAAGCATGCAACACGGACAGAGGTTGCAGCCGACGGACTGTTCACTTGTTACTCGAGTCGATTCTGCCTGGCACTGGGCAAGTCTGGCCGTGCCACCACCACACCATCACCTCCATTACTACTCGGCTTCACCTGTCCATTGGCTCGCTGCAATAGCTGCAACTGGCCACTCGCGATCCCTTCACTGCCCATCGCTCGGTGGCTCGCTCGCAGCTTCTCTCTCCATCAGTTGTGGCTGAGTCGAGGCTCTCTTCATCATTAGCATGCTGTCAAAGTAGTGTTGCTGCACTAAGGTAACAGTCATGTTGGCTTCATCTAAACTCTAAGTCGCGCACAGCCATCCACTCCCAACCGACCTCGCTTTCCCAATTCACCTTTATCCACAGCCACATTGGTTCAAGTGCCTTGTTAGTGTTCTTCGCGTGACCCTCACCACAATGCTTCCCCAGTTTCACTGACCACATTGACTTTGGTCCAACAACAAACCGACCGATCGATTGTGCGATCCAAGTGATATCAACCCGGCCTAGCCATGTCTTGTTCAGCAGTGACTCTGTCCATAGCTACCGTTCTCTCGGTGGTGGCTGTGGCATGTCTTTCTATTGGTTTCAGCACTGATAATTGGTATGAAATTCGAGTGGACACAAACCGGACGAAGCAGTACATGGATATGATTAACAATGGAATGCCGGATGACTTGGACTCCAACTATTTGTATTACTCGCGCGACGAAGGGCTGTTTCGTGTATGCTTTGCTGACAAGAAACCCAAAGAACGTAAGTGACCTTTTCATGTTGACTACTTTTTTATGGTGCCTGTTTGTCACTTGCATCGTTCGGATGCTTGGTGTCACTTAAAATAGACTAGTTGTTAACTGATCTGTTGACTCTCTCTCTCCCTCTCTTTTTCCCTTTTGGAGGTTCGGATCGTAAACGGATAACGTAAATTTAAATTTTCTTTAGCAACGCTTGACCATAACATGAAGAGAAACATTTAATCAAGTTTTGGGGACGATTAGCAAATTTGTGTCATGATACCGACGGAGAGTTAGTTTGGCGAACGGGCACATGTCTGGCGGCAATGTTTTCCTCGCGATGCTCTCCATCGTTGATTAGATTCTACTGCTCCGGTCATGTCCATTTATATTAATATTCGCCTAGATCGATTGCCAGGTAGAGTTGGTGATGATGTCGGCCAACTGGTTAGTGTCAGACACCAAGCAATTGCTTGTCGATTGGAAGTTTTTGTCCAACAGGCTCGGTGATATTTAATTTGGCGCTGGCACTGCTTGATATTTGTCTTGTGCATCACTGTTGGTGCATCGGTCTGATCAAACTGGGTAGATCAGTGCGCCGCAGCAACCCACCAGGAAGACTGGCAAAGTTGATGCAAGCCAGTGGAGGTCGGGCGATGAGCGTGCAAACTTCCTTAAACCAAATTTCGACTTAACTCTGCGCTGCTTGGTCTAATGAATGGTTGGGCTCATCGGCGCATGTAGCTACCGTTGTTAATGGCCGGTGAAGGAGATGTGGTGTGGTGAGTAGTGTGCACAGAGTGGTCAGCCGGACTCGGCACGGGGTCGCACCATGATGCTGCGAGATCGGACAAGTGTGCCACTGGCCAAGCTGCCATTGGTGTCGCTGGTGCGCGCTTGTCATTGGCCTGCACTACTCTGCAACACTACCCAGTGGCCACCGCGTACTCGCTCTCGCCCACTTCTTCTCTAATCTATTTCAATCTAAATATATATCGTTGAACAGTTTACCTTTACATCACCAGTGGCATCCAACGAGCCACCAAAGAGACCAACTCCCGTGTTCGAACCGGTTACACCGTCAAACTCAAGGCTCTCATTGATAAATCAATCGTCGCTAACGTATTGATTTGAGCTGAGCACTACTATTGCTTACCGCTATTTATTTTGGTCATAATTCAAGGTCTTTCCAATTCTAATTTATGATGTGATGTATCTTATCATTATTTTAATTTAGCACAGCCACTGTTTAGACAACCGGCTAGACTAGTCATGTTTAGCATACATGTAGGCATTAAAAAACGACAATTGTACAGGAAGCAATTGTATTTGAGTTTACAGAAAAATAGGCTTGTGACATGGTGTTTCCCAATTGATCAATCATTGGTACGTTTTCGATGTAATTGACGTGGGCCGAAGGCTAGTGTGATGCGCCTCTCTGGCCTACTCGTGCCAGTGCAAATATGGCCAACTAGACCAAGCTCCATGTTGCCAAGTGTGGCTGCACATTCGTTCCCCTGCTGACTATTTTCCAAGCTTTCCTTATTTATGGCTAGCTTTGTTTCTCTCGTACCGTGGAACCTTGAGAAACGAACGAGTGAGAAGAGACAAATGGCACGCACGGATTAATCATGATTGTTCGTTACTCAAGTGCTCACAATCGCGGCATCATTGAATGTTGATTCACACAATGTGTATCAATTGGGATTGACTAGTGATGGCCATCGATGTCACCAATTCGAATTTCGTTTGCTAAGAAAGACACATTAGTTTGATGAAAAGCACCCACTGGCCGCACGAGCATCTCTAAAGACACATTCATCTTAGTGAACGTGAGCAAGGTGCACATCTAGATTCCCATAACGGTAGCTGGACATGAAAGCATCAAAGGACATAATTGGCATATGTGCTCGGTGGTGGTGGCACACTAGTGTGTTTGCTAAACACAATCGAACCCGGGTAGAGTGCTTGCATTGTCTCTTAGCTTGTTTGTTTTACCTCATTTACTTGTCTACTATGTCAGCTCTTTCCACTATTTTTAGTCGCTTGCTAAACGCTCGATTAATTGTCGACTTGTGGACACGACAAGCAAGTGGCTACTTGTCCTGGATAACTTGGATTCAATGAAAAATACAAAAAAATCGAGTGAAGAGACCGAGTTCTACTGAAAGCATCGACCTGTTGCCGGTGTAATCTTTCTGTAATGCTTCTAGACGTCTCAATTGGTCAATAGCAGCTGCAATCGATGTTGGTTAATGGCCAAGCGTAAAGCAAATTTGTCAGTTTTGAATAGAGTTTTAACTTCAGCAAACACTCTTTGAAATAAAAGTGGTTACACTTGAGTTTCAAGTTAAAAATATAACTTTTATTAATTCAAACATGAGTCTGTTCTTTATTTTTAAGTTGGAATGGAAATAACACATATGTTTAAAACTATACTTGATTTTTATATAAATTGAAACTTTAAAAGTTGATTTTGTTATTGATTGCAAGTTTACATTGCGCAATCACTGGTCAAAATGGACAGCTGGAGGCTCTGGCACGGCAACAACTTGGCGACACGAGCAGTACTAGCAGTGGTCTTTGTCTTGTCATTCACCCATGATAGATGCATGTCGCTATCACTGTCCGGTGTTCCGTTTCCAAAACCGGCGACTCTGTTACCGATGACACTTGGCCATTTTGAGACAGAGCACGATAGCGTGATTGCATTCACTTTTTTTATTACTCCATTGCATACACATACCTGCCGACGTTATTTACTGGTGGCGCTAAATATAGCAAACTTGTGCCAGTATTGGTCCGTCAACGACTCGTTAATAGCTCTGACAACTATGCATTGGTTGGGCTTGATGGAATAAAGTGAAAACTTAAAATTAAGTTTTCCTTTCAATTAGGTTCTTAATTACAAGTTTTTACTAACAAGATAGGTATGTTTTAGCAGGATACGTTTTTACCTGTTAAATAGAAGGAAGTGCTTGTTATGAGTCAATTAAACCTGTTCTTGATTGTGACACTTGACAGTTTGATTGCGAGCACGTGGTGTCACGTGTTCACCAACTGCAACTAGCATTCTAATCTGTTTCTTGTACCATTTACAGTGCCAACGTATCTATCACCCACTCAAACAGAATGCTTCAACATAGACTACTACATTCCAGAGAACAAAGAATCGGACAACTTCTCTGATATGCGATGGGAACGGTTACGTAAGTGACTTACCACCGTGACATGACAATTTTCCTTCTTCTCACCATTCTTCTCGTATCGCTTAATCGCAAAATAGTATTCATGTCAATGTTGTGAGAGCCTTTGCAAATCTGAATTGACGTTGGCTGAATTTAGTGGCCATTTGCGCCGGAAAGTCTTAACTTTTGTCGGGTCTATCCCTTGGAGAGTGACCATTGAGTGTCACTTTAAGTGATCGATCGGTGGCTTAACTGAATCTGCTTTTCTTGTATGCCTGTGCTATTTATTGAAACTAATAGCAAAATTAGAGATAATTGCCATTCTCGCATAAATAGCTATATTGGAAATGAATGGGCCACCGTCGCGAGCGGCGTCATTGATGAAAGCCGTTTGTGGAAGTTTGCGTGGCGCACACTGCATTGTGTATTACCCATACGAGTTTAGCTGCCATCAAATTACGACCTAATGAACAGAGTGGTCTTATTGATTTTGTCCTCCTATTCAATTGACCGATCAGTCTCACATCAAATCGATTGTTTTGAACTCTTTCTCAAAAGCTAGATAATGTACATCAAGTGAAACATATTTTAATTATTTATTTATGTTTTATTATGAAAAGCTATGCTCATCAATGATGGTAAACTATGCTCGACCCAATATAGTTGATTTAATTCTTGCAAGGACAAAGTGGTTTGTTTAGTCCACTGTATACAGTCTGGACTCATAGTATTATGTTGGGTTAGCACTTGTGTGAATAATTGATCACCTAAAATGCGTAGTCAGGTAGCCAATCAATGACGATGACCTTTGGTATTAATCTTTGTTACCGGAATCTGTGCTCATAAATTAGGTTACAGAGCATAAACATGACATGCAGTTGTTGAGATTGAATGGGGTACTCCAAAGTAACCATGGTAGGAATCAGATTACCCTCTGTGACTGGATGCTTAATGCACAACTCGGAAGTTTAATCCGATGTTTGAATACATAATGCACTGTCAAGCTGTCACAGTGGTCAACATTAAATTTGATCGAATTTTATTTGAAATAATAATTGCAACTTGTTTTTAAATTTGTAAAAAATGTATTTGAACCGATTATCTTGTCAAAAACTGATGTGAATTACAAAAATGCATGATTAATTTTTGGCTATTTCTAGATATGGCTCGTTCCGTGGTGGCACTTTACATAATGGCGTTCTTTTTTATATTTCTTTCATTTTTCACCGGCATCGCTGGTAAGTATTGATCTCTAGCACACCTGTCTTATTATTATCATTTATACTTGATAATAATAACATATATACTTTCTTTTTGCTACACAGGCTGCTGGAAGCGATCTCACGCAAACCTTGTCTCCACTGGATTGTTGCAGCTTTTTTCCTGTAAGTATGCTGTTCTTAAATGATAATTGTCTTTATTGCCATTTGTTTGATTTTTAAATTATAAGGTTTGGATTAATTATCTATTGACGAGCTAGATATTTGTTTGATTAAAATGTTTGCAACACATCTAATGGTTTAGTTTGCTTTTGTTGATCTGAGTTTTACTATGTGTAGGAAATTTGAATCTGAATGGAAAGTTTTCTTTCATCAAAGCAAAGTGGATTTCACATCGGAGATCGTTCACATTATCCAAATCCTTTAGAATGAAAGTTGAAGACAATGTATAATTCACTTCCTAACTACAGAGTTGCCATAGATGCGTTCAATTTGGTTCATTGTTTAACTGATGTTTACTTGTTGTTTATAATTTCTCAGCACTGATGGATGCCGGCGCAATGGGTCTATGGCATGCAGTTCAGTTCTACGATCACCACAAGTTGAAAGATGAATACTCTTACGCAGCTTGGCCTGATGTAAGATGTTTGCTTTGCTTAAGATCATTTTGTCTTTATTCACAGTTTGTTTTCTTGAGCAGGTGCTTAAACAACCAGGCGTGACGGAATTTTATTACGGATGGTCTTACATAATCGCTTGGATCGGCATTAGTCAACTCTTGGTTGCATCGATCATGTTCCTTTCTGCGGCTCGTTGTATTCGAAGCGAGAAGCGCTTGGAGCAAACCAAGAACATGCAGTACTTGATGCCAGTCTATCCCGATAAGCGCAGTCCGTATGGAATGAACTACGCCTACGCCTACCCTGGCCCGTACACCTACCACGGGTCCCAATACGGAATGGGTCCCTACAGTTACTGAGGCGCGCTCCATTCCACAATTCAAGTTGCCATTCGCGTTGCTCATTGTCACGCTTTCTCTGCTCTCCAGCCAATCTGCCAAATGCGATCGATCGATCGGCCACCCGAGTCACCTCTTTGCCGATCTAGTGTCGCAGCTCGTTTCATCTCCTTCGACTCCTCGATCTGCCTTGGCGCCATTCTCTCTCTCCCTCTCATCATCCAACTTTACTTTGCATGCTTTGAGAGTGTGCAACTTGTCCTTTCTCGTGTTTGTATAAAATGTCTTTGTGATGCATATGTGTATTATTGCACTTATCTTTCATTTTAAGATTTTTTTGATAAGTTTTAATGCGATTAGCACTAATCATATTAGCATTTTTTATGATTGAAACCTGCAGTTAACTAAGCAGACTTTACTATCAGTCATTTCCAAGTGACTGCTTCTCATCTCATTTTTTTATTCTCTCTCCTTTTATTATTTCTTTTTTGTTTCATTATATCTTCCATTGTTTATTGGCAAACTTATTGACTTGCCTTTGCCTTTTCTCAATTTCTTGTTTATATATCATTTTATAATTATCCTTAATTTATATTTAATATATAAAAATAGTTTGTAATTACGTTTTTTAACAAATTGTATTGAAGGGAGGTTATGATGGTAAAAATGCTTTTTAAGACAGATTCTTAAATTCATTCTTAGGACAACTGGGATTATTGGATTAGTCTTCCTACAGTATTATACATTATTCTGATGGAGTCCGATTAGAGACTGATTTTGTTTCATTTGGTTCAGTCTACTTTTAGAGTACGGGTTTCCAAGAACATCGGTTACGTTGGTTGTGACTGTTAATTTCTTTCTTGGAAAACTATTTTAAGTCAATACTAATTGTCGCTCGTTTTAGAATAATACTCCATGACATAGCGAACTTGTTTTGGTCTTATCTTTTAAGAGATTAAGCAACATTTGTATAGTCACACAATGATGCTAAAGAAACGGGTCTTATTGTAATATGGGCATAGGTGAAACAATGGTTTGGGAGAGGGGTGTGTGAGCCAGTGTGTGGAGTGTTGGCAAATGGCAATTAGCGTGATGGATGGGTGAGATGACATGAAAAGAGAGAGAGAGAGAGAGAGCACGATTCTGCGTGCCGAGTCTACCGTCTACCGGAGAGGTATGTCGGTGAATGGTGGTCAATCTGCTGCCGTGGGCAAAGTGGCACTCAACACGGGCAAGGTCAAGTTCGTTCGTCGACATGAAGTGGCCAAGCGGCTTGCGGAATGCCCCACCACCTAACTGTTCTCTTGTTTCCTGCTTCTTGTCTTCAATCACTGCTGCAACTAGTTGGTGGGTAGGCACCGCTAGTGCAAGTAGTCTCACTATCACATTTGATTGCTCTGTTTTTATTTGCACAACACGATATTTCTTGTCAAGGAAGTAGCCACGCAGCTTCTCAAAGCCAACCCTCACTCACTGGCACATAAAAAAACATTATCAAGTGTTGCCCGTTAGGAGAAAAACCTAGAGCGCGCGCCATTCTGCTTTGCGAAGTGCAACTGTTCTGGTGGAAAAGAGAGTGTGAGTGAGAGAATGAAAATGACATATCTCGTGGTAGGTAGCCTTGATGATCATTGATTCAAATGGGAGTGATGTCACCAACAATGCTACAACCACAGGTCACTCTATTTGCCGCCACTGTACTATGGGTAGTTCAGTTTGCAATGGCAGGGCCCGAGCTGACGGGTCAGTTATCCGATCTTCCCAAGGGTTACTATGTATTTGCCAAAGCTGGTCCAAACGTACGCCCTCCTAAGGTACGTAAGCCTCCTTACCTGCCCATCTCAGCCGAGTGTCAAGGTATGGTCAAGGTACTTTTCTACCTAAGCTATTGATAACTCTATTGTACTTAGGCATTCATGACATCAATTCACTGATTCCCAAAAACAATCTATGTGGTGACTTGAACCGAGGCTTTATTCCTCGCAATCCAATGGGTCAATATTTGTCTGGACAGCCTTACCCATTGTTAGTGTGAATAAAGTAAGGGTGTAATGCTAGACACATCTAATCTATTTATTCCAATTTTAGTGATGTAATAAAAAATAAGACTCTCCAGTTTCTATCAAAAACTTTGCCCTATCTTCGAGATGAAATTGACAACGTGCCTAAAGTAGCAAGATTTGTCAAGCCAGCTGAATTCTTCGAAAGGTAACTATTGTTATTACAATTGTTTGTTAGTTCGCTAGTTTGATTAGATAGTTCGGAACATATTTAGACAAATGACAGCCTAGAAAGTGCAACTTAAATTTATCGCACTGACCAATATATCAACATTTGGTTTATTTAACAGTCTCAATAGACATAGACGTGAAGCTGTATCATCAAGCAACTTAAGCGAGGGCATTTCCACGGAAGTGGGCAATGGCACGGTGTGGTCTTCACAAGTGACCCCACTCGAAATGAAGGAAAACAACAGCACAAAGATGTATCGACAAAACAACTGCGAAGGCAATGCGTAAGTGTTACTGATAGGTGAAAATCATTTCAGTCCAACTGACTGGTTGCTTGACAGAGTGTGCCAAGCATTGGAGTCTCTCAAGCAAGATGGTCCGTTCTCCAAGTCTTTTCTGAGCAACGTGGTGTCAGCAGTGGGTAATGTGGCTAGCATCAATAGTGTAGTAACATTGCTAGACCAATATAGCCAATTAGTTCAAAATCCTAGTACTTCCAATGGCAGTGTTGCGGACAGCAACAATAAATTTGGCATCTCTCAACTCTTATCTTCAGTGACTTCCATGGGCGACAGTGGTGCCACCTCGAATGTAATGCATGCCAATGGACCCTCTTCGGGCAACTACAGTCCAATCATGTCTATCATTGACTACTTGCAAAGTCTGCAAACTCCCAAATATGCCACCAAGCGCAAAACACCATCAGAGCCGGATGATTACTTTCCAGAGGGTCCCGAAAAGCCTCAGACACCATGTACTTCTACCGAAGAGTATATCTCACCGACATATGCTCGCAACTTTCAAGGCGTTTGGAAATATGTTGTGCAAATTCCCAATGAAGGGTGAGTTGTTCCCTTAAATTAAAAACCATTCGCGAATCAACTTTTTTCCTTTTAGATACTTTACTCAGACCATACAGCAGACAACTTGCCTGTAAGTATAATTAAGTTTTCTAAAAACTGTGCTGACTAAAATGATTGTAGAAAATCTAAATGCGATTTAATAGAAGGATCCTGCCGAGAGTCGCCAAGGTATATTACCAAAAGAACATATGTTTGAGAAAATAACTTGTCAACCATTTTATATAAAAAAAATAGATGGGTCAGCTTGTTGGTTGCTGAGATCTTCTATCCCGACGTATATTTTCCCATGAATCAGATAATGCCGATGATTTATAAACAAGTATTCAACAACAATTTACAGCCACAACAACCTACTCCGCAACAGCAAAAGGGAACAGGGAAGCGACCCAACCAGGCACCCTTGAATCCAAATCAGCTAACCAATCTCGATCTCAACATGCTGGCCAATTTGTTGAAACAGCCAGAGATATACAATCAGCAAGCGATGCAAAACATGGAGTTACTGTCGAGAAGAGCGCGCACTGTCCCTGAACAAGGTCCGGCTCATAGTGGTAGTGAGGCGAGCAGTGACTCAGTAAGTGACAACGATAAAAAGCACTGCGATGGCTACGACAAAATTGGCTGCTATGTGGTTCGAGTCTACTTCGATTGGTTTCTAGTGAACGGCAGCTGTAAGTGCTGGAAGAGCTCGCACTCTACCATCAACGATACTATCAAACGAATCTTCATTGGAAAATGGAAGAAAAAATAAAATCAATCGATCATGCACGAGTTGGCACTGCCAGATTGGCAGTCACATCAAGAAATCTATGCATCTTATGTAATTACGCACCTCACCTGCTGGTCTGACATATCTGGAACACACGGGACACGGTTCACCCCATATGGCATGTAAATAAAGTTTCCCCATTTCAATTTCAATTTGTTATATTTTTATGTATTAAACATAAAATTACAAACATATTAATGGAATTTGTAACAATAACAGGCAAAAACAAACAAAAAATTTAAATTAAAATATAGAACTAAATGAGAAGAGATAACAATTTCTAAAGTTTGGGATCATGCACGGCAATCAAGTTGGCGTGACTTAACTGATCGATCAATTGTTGATGGTTAACATATCTAACAACAACATGGATGTGGCACGGTGGCCGAAGCTTTGGTGAGATCGGTCTTCCTCGTGCACTGCACTTGGTTGGCCAATTGGATAAATGAAAGTGACAAATAACAATAACCAGTTATTTTGGCCGACAACCAACACCAGCAGGCGATGCTATTTCGGTGTCACCGGAGCGCGGCTGCAAACGCCATATCACACAGACAGGATGACATCCTACGTAATGAGCCTTTTCACTGTAAATTTGCACAATTTATTCCTAGGGTGATGAAAAAAAGATAACCAAATTAGGTATTTTTAACTACAATAACACCTACAGAGCACGTGTTCTTCGACAGAGACTTAATTTAATTTAATTCAATTAACGACATACTCAATAAATATTTAAATAACTTATATAATACTAGTTGCAAAAGTGTATAATTGACTTTTGTTAATAATAAAAAACAAACAAACCTATTGGATAAGTAAGCGATCAAGAATTGAGCAATGTGGAAAATTCCTGTTGAATCGAGCGCAACTCTTGAATATTCTGCGCGAAGCGAATGTTTAGCTGTTCAAAGATGTTTTTCGCTGTCTTGTCTGTTAACTTGAAGTTGTCGTTGTTATCAATTGAAATGCGGCTCAGTTGTTGGCGCAGACTTTCATTGTCGTTCAGCAGCAACTAATAAGATTTAGGTGAACACAATATGTTAACAACACAGTTATAACTCTATTCTTGTTATCGATTATTTGGACAGAATGAGAGACTTGTTTTTAAACATATAAATACTTACTTTGATCTTGTCATCCACTTTTTGATTTGACGAACCATACATCTGACACTGTTCCTCTAAACGCTTTCGCAATGACTCGATTTCACAGTCTTTTTGTTTGAGTTCAGACTCTAAATTTTCACAATGTGAGCGCAAATGATTGATCTCTTTTCGTAATTCAGCAATTGCTTCTGGATTTCCATGACTAGCTTCAAGTTCTAATATCTGTTTAATAAAAAAATAAGTTAGAAATGACAATTTGTAAATCTAAAACTAAACGACTTACTTTGTGTCTCATTTTAGTATTTTCATCCTTGAGTGACTGTAATTGTCTTTTCCACTCTTCAACATTAGCTGTAGATTCTTGCAGCGCATTGGTCAGTCGGGTGTTATTACTTTTCAATGTCTGTAACTCAATTTCCCACTTTTTGGCATTAGTTGAACTGCAAATGAAATCATATTTAATAATCATATAACACGAATAAAGCAAGTAAAAGCTACCTTTGAGCAAGAGCCAACTTGAGTCGGTCGTTCTCATACCGAAGTTGAGCTTCAGTTGAAGACTGTGGCAAAACAACGGAAGACATTTGTTTATCTTTCGTTGCATATTTTGGACTATCAGTCAAGTTCTGTCGAATTCAAACAAAAAAGTTTATATTGAAAAAACAAAAATGACAAGTCTTACTTTGGCTTGAAGGCCAGATAAGCTTTGACTACGTTGATGAGGCAGTAAAGAGCCTAAAGAAATAAATTAAAAGTTGATTGCGTCAGAGCAATGAAAATCGTACCAGTCATCATGAGGTCATTTTGGAACTCGGACGAAAGTCGCGGAGATTCTCGCGCAGACATCGAACTGCTCACTGAAATGTTCCCATTAGGTTGATGCGACTTTTGCTGACTTTTGGTAGCCTCTTTAACTTCCTGAAACTTTTCAATAAACTACCAGATTTTTTCCAGGTGAGTTTCAAATTATAGTTAAGTTGCTAAATGAAATTCACCTTGTTAAGATCCGGTTCAGACGAGAAGCCAAGTCCATAGACAGTATTAGCTCTGATGTCAGACCATTGTCCAAACTTCTGTGATGTCTTGGTGAAGGTCATATTCTGTGTGATAGTGCTGTTGATCACCGGCTTCAATTACACATTGATTAATTTATTGGAAAATTGCAAAGTCACTCCTTGGCAAACCTTTTGACCATCAACGCTGATAATTCGATAAAGATTTCTACTGGCATCATAGTAAAAATTTACGTCTACTGCTGCTGAGCTGGCCGGGATCCAAGACCGTTTGGTTTGAGGATCTATATGGAAAACGTGGGCACGACAAGTGTAGATTTGATTGGGCTGCGATTCGCTGGACAAAAAATGGCCAATTTTACTCTTCGTACTTTCAACAGGAAAAAATCAAAATTGATGGAAACTAGTTTCGATCAAAGTCCATTCTACTTACCCCATCTTATTGCTGTGAGTTTCAATCGTCATAATGGCAGCTAATAAATGAACTCTAGGTGGAATTTGGAAAATGCTCACAGGATGGAATCATCTCGTCAAACGGTGAGCAAGTGAAGTGTACGGCAAGCAAAAGTGAACTGGTAGCTCGAGCAGTCGAAGTGGCAACGGTGGTCTCACTCTAGCACCAAGCAGCACAGCGAAACATGCCACTGCACCACTCAGTGGTACTCACGCCAGCATCCGAGCGCACCGAGGGCAACTCGGCCTCGTCACCAACTATCGCCAATTGTTCACTGACAGAATCCGAAAGGATGCTGCAAAAATTAGGCTACCGCAACAGAGAACGAGAGAGAGGGAGAGACGCCCAGAGAGGCGGGTTGGCCAAAAAGGAGCACGCACGCGTCCTTGCCGACCTCGTGCCAACTGCTCCATTAGTCTCACTGAAAGTCCAGTTTGCGCGCGCATCAGAGACCTAGGGTACCAACACTGTCCAGCTGAAGTGCACTCAAGCATCCACTAACACCTCTCTTTCTCAATCTCTCTCTCTCTCTCTCTCTTTGCAGTCATCGTTGATGTGGTACTGCGCACATACTTCTCCACCCGGCCCCAACACTCTCCCATGCGACCCCTGACCTCACTCAACAGATGCAGTTAAACTCGATGATCATTGCACTTTTTCTCTTCAACTACACCAATTAGAGTATAGAATGATTAAGCATTTTATCCTATCATATAAACTGGTTATAGAAAATTAATCCAGTATATTATTATAATTATATGTTACCATCCAGAACTTAATTTCCATCAAATGGTGATTTACATAGGCAAAACGTCGCACTTTTTATTTCCTTTATCTATTTCACGTTTTTAACAAGGATTCTGTGAGTTTTCATAACTATGATTTGGTATCAAGGTAAAATAAGAATGGAAATGATTTCTAGTTCAACAAATCGCAATTTTAAAAATTCTATTAAAAACCGGTTTGAGTAAAGCACACCGCGAAAAACCCTGTCAAGTCCCCTAGTTAAAGGCTAAATAAGTAAAGAAAATAAAAATGAATTGTATTTGTCTAAGCAAATCAAGTTTGGACAATAACATAAATAATGCAATTTTCATATATTTAATATATATCTTTATCTTAAAAAAGAATTAAACATATAAAACATGTCTTTCTCTATCAGAAAAGACAAGAGATACAAAGAAAACATCAAAAATAATATATATTAATAGTAAAATAAAAATTAATAAAATTAGCAATTAAATAATTTCGTATTTATCAACATTTAGTTTAGACTGAGAACTCCATTTCACGTCTTCCACTTCGTCATCCAAGATTTCTTTAATCTATTTAAATATAGAAAATATGATAGTTGGATGGCAAGGGGAAAGCATATAAATAGGTGACAAGCAATACTTACAATCAGTCCAGCCAAGTTTTGAGTGGAATTAAATTTGCAACTAATCGGAAAAAAGTCATCATTGTTGAGCGAGGAAGAAAGATCAAAATCGATAGTGGCAGTCTTGGAATTGGGTGAAATCACCGAAATGTTCCAGATTAGAAAACCACGCTTGTAAGTGTAGTCGCCTTCGGTGCATTCTGTGACAGTCGGATGACAAGAGCACCTAACCAGACAATTTAATTAGTAACATGTAAAGTTAAATATCATCACTTACGGGATTGATATTGACACTTCCGTTAATGGTTTGTTAGCGATCAATTCGAGATTGCAATTGTTGCCATTTGGCCAGCAATTGAGCACCAGAGGTGGCCAGTCTTGTCCTGTGCTCATTCGATTAGTAACTAATAGATCAAAATCAATTAAATACGATACCTGAAGGACTGATACGACGATACTTTAGCACACCAACACTCGAGTTTAGTGGGAATGATTTCTGACGCAATGTTATCAAGCCTTGTTGTCTAAACATCTCTTTGTCTACATTTGGATGGCTCTACAATAATATAAAACAATTGTAATAAATGCATAATACTTGTCTATCGTAAAAATTTTACCTGCATTTGCACATTCTCAGAATCTTCGCAGTCAATCACTAATTTAATCTTGCAAAATTGTTCGTCCTTAATGAGAACAAAGAGAACTCCAGTCAACTCGGAAGAATGGACAGCGCCGTCTCGAGAAAGCTCGAGATTAAGCCGTTCTTCAACAGTAATGTTCACTGGCTCGCTTGGTGCACTCTTGCTCACCGACTTGGACTCCTCTTTCAACTCATTCGACAACTGCTCTTCTGGCGGTGGTGCAAACATATTTTGATTCTTGGTTCCCAGTTTCAAAGCTTTACTTGGAGCCTAAATTAATAAAATAATGTATAAGCTAAAGGAACATATTGAAAGCGATTAATTGTACCCTTGGTTGCTGTGGGGGTGGCAATTTAATGCTAGACATGGTTCGACTACTTTCAAAGCTGTCAAACGAAGGTTGAGAGACAGAGCTTGAGCTGATGCCCGAATAAGCCATGCTTCCAGAGTTGCCAATTCCTGACATTTTAAGACGTTCACTCTGTTGGGTGCGTTGCATTTTGCTTAGTTCCTTGGCCTTTTCGCGCATCTTCTGCTTGGCCTCTCGTTCTTGCGTCTTACGCACAGCTTCAAATACTCGTTCTTCGTTGGAGTCCATCTCAATAAACGTGCGAACCTGTGACATGTTCACATTTTCGCGATAACCCAAGGCAACAATTTCATCGAATGCAAACATAAGTGTAAATGCATTGTCCAGAATAGCTTGCTCATCTGAAACATTTTTCCCGCCTGTAGTGTATTCATTAATAACACGAACAAACAAACGTAGCGTCTCTAGATCTTCCAAAATGTTCGATGTTTTTGTAGTAATGAGAACACAATACAGCTTGTCCATCAGAGCTTGATATACATAGCGTACCGTGTCAGTCTCAATGAAAGTGTGCTGCTTATCCTTGGTGATCAGCTTAGAAAAAGCAGTTAGCACTCCTAAATAATTTTTATTAACTATTAAAAATAGTCTTTAAGACAAAAAATATACCTTCTATCCGAGAACGAGACATCTCAACAAACTGCCGAGAGAGCAATATCTTGCCATTTTGCTTAGAAATAACCGCACTGGCCAACAAAACCTACAATTCCATAAAGTGGTAATTCTGTGAAACATCGTACAAATTCTCAAAACAAACCATTTTTAAGTAAAAAGAAGAAACCGGAGCGATGTGATGAAGATAATTATATAATTATATAAATAAATAAAGAAGAGATGACAAGCGCCAGGGTGAAAGCCACGTCAGTTCGTCAATCTCACTGGTGTCAGCTGCAGCCACGGCAGTACAACCAATGCACTTCTCACAGACACTGTGACTCGAGTCAAATCTCCTCTTCAACACTACCAGTGCCACTAACCACTGCACTTTTCATTGCATTTCGATTTTTTATTACAAGTTGGTTTCACCCATCATCCGAAAACTTTATACAATACAAACAACACTTAACAACGGTATATCCCTTTTCCGGGATATGCCCAACCAAGTTTTGAAGAAACCAACTTGCAATATGCGTGAGAAGTGCTTTGTGAGCAATTCTAAATTGCAAAGACATTTAAGAAATGTACACAAAGAGGTAAAGGTTGTTAACCAATCGAAGAAAAAGGTAAGCGGAACAAAATTTACCACAAATTCCGCGAAGAATAAACACATGCAAAAGTTTCATCCACCAAAAAATAATTAAAATCAACTTAAAAATACTCTTCTTCACTAAGCAAGAGTTTTAAAAAATTCAAGGTAATCGAATTCTCTAAAATTAATTGAATTCTCCTAATCCCGGCTGAACCCATTTAACTTTTTTTGTTGATTTAAGTTCTTGTTTACCCATTCACTACATTTAATTTAATATTCAAATTTCATAATTACAAATTTAAATATATACTTATTTTTATATTTAAAAAAATGTACTTGTTTTCTCAATAATTTGCCAACAATTCTTTTTTTATAATAAACATATCTCATTTTGTCGGGTTTCTACACTCTCATTTTTAAATATAAAGCACTCCGAGTATAGAATATTTCGTAAAATGGGGTAAGGGGACGTACTTTAATTACGTAAGCAGTTTAGGGGTGGGAGGGGGTTTGAAAATTTGCTTACTATCTGCTTAC
>WURS02220847.1:0-19981 GCA_011762765.2 Rhinocypha anisoptera | reverse complement strand
GATCCAGAGGAGGCGAGTTGGCGGCGGAGGCGGGCGAGGGCCAGGGGCGGTCATCCCCGCGTCGCCAGGGCCGGCGGCCGGGGTTCTGTAGGCTCCCGCTGCTGCCCTCGCCTCCTGGCCCCCCTACTCTCTAGCCCCGGCCTGCTGGTCCTGGTGGTGTGCTATTGCCTCTTGGGGGCGTACCTCTTCCGGTTCCTGGAGTCCGCGGGCGAAGTGGAGCCCAAGGTGGCCGTGGAGAAGCACAGGGAAGACTGCATCAAGGAACTTTGGCACATAACAGGTCGGAGACGTATTTTACTCCCTGCGTGAGAATTTGTGGGTAAAAATCTGATTGGAGTTAAAGACCGCGTTAATTTCACGTAACATGCTGGTAGACCCTTGCAGAGGCGATCGACAGCTTGTGTGTGCCTCTTCTGAATTTCGTGGGGAAATTTTTGGTGGGATGCTGCTCAATTATTGGGTAAAGGGATCGTCAACTCACCACGTTCGTTTTTTTGTGCATCTCGGAGCACCCTCGTGTTACTCATTACGATTATCGATAAATTAGTCAAAGTTAGGTAATATGCCTGGCGAAAGTTATAATTTTTTTGGGATTTAAGTGAAAAAACACGTATCGACTAAAATGTGAGATTTTTGCGGTTACACGAAAACTTTTACAACCGTTTTTTTTAACACCTCTCTCAGGGAAAGGTTTTTTTTTATTTTCACCGAGTAGTTTAATTTTTTTTCCAGAGTTTTCCAAAGTTATGGTTTTTAATGAAAGAGAATTTTCGGAAGTGCTTTGTTGGATAACTTTTAGTACAGACTGAAATTTTGGGTGTCAACCATTTTACTTAAATTCTTCTTAAAACTTTACTTCCCAAACGGGTTATTTAATGGGGAAGAGGTAAATGCGAGGCCACTCGAATTGGCCACCACTACATTCCGATCACCGTGTTCACATGACATTTTTCGAAATTGCAAGTAACCTACAAGAATGTAATTAATGTTTATTTAAACTATCTCCTAATAAATTTATTTTGCGTCGGCCTGGGGGAAACGCGTTCGCCTGCTAACCCAAAGGTTCCAATTTCGAGTCCCACCCGGGGCATGGGTGTTGTATTCGTCCAATAAGGTTTATTTTATGATTTGGAGACACTTATTCTCTCTTTCTACTTGCGTATTAACCTAAGGGTTTGTTTGCACCAGCCCTCCATTCGACCCTTATCTCTGTTTTTCTTTTCGTCTCCTCTTTCATCCCACATCCCTCATGATCTGGCTCATATATTATAGGCGTGATAATCCTCGCCCGTTCCTGAGTTCTATGATACTTTATGCTATTGTTGTTACTAGGTTGCCATGGCGCAATACGATCCAATCAACCGATTTCGTCTGTATCTGGATCTGTAACGCATCTGGATCTGCCCCCACATATTTTTATTCTACCTACCCTAGCGAACACATCGTTTTTTGCTCGATCTATCCAGATAATCTTCAGCATTATCTGTTAGCACCAGGTTTCCAGAGGATGGAGGGCTACCCAGGATCTACGCCATGATGATTTCCATAGTTGAAAATTATTTCCATCAAACATAAAACTTTTTTAATATCTTATACGCGATATCAGCCACTAACAAGCGCAACAATTTAGAACACAACACATCGAAGCCTAGTGATGCTTAATATACATTTATACAAATATTAAACAAAGTAAATAATACTTTACTGTAAAAGACAATTAAAGTATTTTCTTGCATTCATCTTTGTAAGACATTACGGGCTCTCCTTTTCTTTTCCATTCCCCTTACGTCCATGTCTTACGTCTGTACAAGGCCACACTCGAGACATAATTGTCATCAGTTTCTTTGTAGTCTCTAAACTGATGCTGTTATTTGTAAAGAGTTTCTCGGAGTTAAAGGCGGATTTGGCTTGGCTTGATTTTCTCAATATTGTATGGGAGAAGAATGAATATTTCAGTCTATCAATAACGGCGTCTGTTTCTCTTATTTTTGCCAGATATTTCAATATTCTCATGTGTTGAGGTACCTTAATAGTTCCTTTTGTGTCGGAAACAAACTCGAAGATTGTGCATCTATCTAAATGATTTCGTCTCTTCTCTAATGAACAATCTTTCATAATACTAATCAGTTTTTAATAAACTCTCTTGGATACTCCTTGAACCTCTTCTGGTTCCTTCGTCAATCCCTTCTCCGATGAATAGAAAGTACTTCCCACAAATTCAAAATTCAGGAATTATGAGTACAATATAATATCTCTCGTTAACCTTGTCATCACAGCTTTCAACTGCGTGCCTTACTAATCTAAGTTTTCTCAATGCAGACCACTTACTTTCGAATTTGTGTTAATCAGGAATGGTTAGAGGCTAGTGACTCCTGGTCCCCTTTCTGATCCTATTTTCCTGAATCAATTTCGTCTATTCAGTATGTAATGTCATGTTTTCTAAATATATTTGGAGTTAGGTTGAAGAAGGGACCATATATTCTCATTCCCGCCGCAATAAAGGCATATTATTAATATTAGTTAGTATATATAAAGCAGCAATTTCACTCACTCACTGGCTCATTTACTCATTGACACAAATTCTTGGGCGCTCTTACTCAAGACATCGGCTTGAAATTTTCAGAAAACGTTTCAATTCATCCGGTATGGAAAAAATGGAAACCCCCAAGAGGCCCAAGGCCCGGGTTCGAGTCCAGAGACGTTCATTTTTTTACATGTAATGTAATGGGAAAATAAATTTACCGTGAGGTATAAGATTCATTCACTCTTTAAAATATGAAAAGGTTGATTTAGAAGTTTTTGACTCAGACTAAACCTTGACTGAAATACTGTAATTTCTTATTCTTGGTTATTTGCATCTCCGTCTAAAAATTGAAAAAATGTTAATGCGAAATTTCTACGTTATTATCGGGTTTGTATACACGGTTGCTATGGTTGCTCCACTGTTGTTCCAGGTGGTTTAAGCCACTTATGGAAATCGACCTTTCTTCTTCTCCATAGTCCATTATTACTGCATGTTTTAACTCTACGAAAAACGCTACTTCTTTCTCAGTAAATCTATTACAACTTGTATGTCTAGTAATGTCATTTATTACCTCTCACACTGTATCTCTCTACCGTATTCGAGTGTGCGTTTTCGTTACTGGCTTATTGGAGCAGATTAGACGCCTTTGGTTTTTTCCTTTTTAATAAATGCCCTCTTTTTACATATCATAATATTTGGCCCTACTTGCTTTCAAAATGCATGCGCCATTTACTAGTTGTTATTATATTTTACTCGGGAAAATACATTATTGTTCGTTTGCCTATAACCAACTTCCCTTAAACCAGTTCAAAATAATATCCTAAGTGAGTGAGAGTTGATTGGTATCGGATAGGGAAATTATTTCTCTGTACATCACGGTTTCCTATTTTAATAATCTAATTCCAATTCTCAAGTCTGATTGACCATATTATTGTTGTATATAAGGAAGAGTGGAGGATACCGCATCAAACTACCTTGGACAATTTCTCAATTCGAAGTGAAGGTTTTTCTTTGACATTGTTGAGGAAATTTTAGTCGGGGTATAATGAGATAGCATAAGAAACCTTAAATTTTAGGTCCCTGAGGTTATATACTTTCGGTTTTTCACGTTTCTGCCTCGTCATTACTCTCATTCTTAGGCATCCTCATTTATAGAGTAAAGGAAGAATTGGTATTCCTAAAGGGAATTATTTATTTTCACTGCCCAGATTTTGACTACACATTAATCTTAAGTGATAATATTTTGCAACAATTTTTATAGACATCTATGTTGCTTAGATTCACCTGAAGGTAAATGCGTGGTCGAAACCTGTGTAGTGAAAATAAATAATGTTCTGTGTAAATACCAAGTCTTTCTTTTCTCTGTAAAGAATCGTTTCTACACAGTGACGCCCAAAGTCATCAATTTAATTTAAAAATCAGTCGCGTTAAAATTGCCATACATTTTTAAAATATTATTATTATTTCCATTTCTACATGTTATTATCATTTGAATGCACTTCCCGGCCACAGCTTCCCTAACGAGAGTCATATTCACTGCAGATACCCGGAATGATTGTGATGGTGAGATAATAGTTCATAAGTATATTAGTAATAAATTGGTTCTATTTTGTTTGTCTTTGCTGTAATTTAATTATATGTAAATGGATGTGCAGCTAATGTTGTTTTTATTGGCATACAAATAATAAATATATTAGGACGTTCAAAACGTGATGCATCACGATCTATTACTACTTCCTGAACAATGCTTCGCGGCTAAAATTTTTAGTTCTAGTGTGAACATTCTACCTCCGCTGTGCGACTTTTCCGTCTAGTGGAAGAGTAATGCCGAAAAAGGAGGATTTTAGTAATGCACGTTGCAAGCAGGGTGCTGTGAACGAATTTATCCTTGCCGAGGGGTAAAGTGTCGGGAATATCCATAAGCTGTTGTTTCATGTGTAGGGGTCAACCGTCTTCGAGACTATTCTCTACGTCATCGAAGAACTTGGCTATTCCAATGTGTGTGCAAAATGGTTCCCACCTCTCTCGACCAGGACCAATAATTTCAACGAGGGTGAATACACGCTCTTCAGGAACGCTGGCCTATTGCCAAAGAAACGGAAAAGGACTTATTTGAAAAATAGTAGACATTAAGGTTTTAGCAATGCGATGCGTGAGTCGCAATCTTGTAAGTAAGATAGTTCCAGAAGAATAATTTGTGGTCCATTAGCCCCTAATAATTCATATAAAAATAAAGCGAAAAAATGGAATAACTGTTACAACCATCAAATTGTCTGAACTGTGTTTGTTTCATTCAACATGGAAACCAGATTAATTTTATGTTTTGAGTTTCCTCAATTTGCCTCGAGCCTATTAATTTCTTTATGATTAATATTGATTACATAATTAATTAATAAAAACAGTTATAATGCTTTTAGAACTTCTGACGATGATGGAAAGTAAATATTTATCAAAACGTAAACGTATAAACAATAGTTTTGATGATCTACGTCAAAGAATCCAATTAATTTAAAACATAAAAAAATTAACACTTTCATCTTGAGGGGATAATACATTTTTACGTCATGTCACGTGTTCTCGTTTCTCACTTCTCGTGTTTTTGTGTATTCATGGGAAATGATAATTCATCTAATGTCATTTCAGATTTACACTCGATTCGACGTTGCATTATTCGTTTTTCCATATATGTAGTCACATCGTGAAAATTCTCACCTCTCTCACTAGAATATTTCTTCTACTTTCAAAGTAAGATTTCTTGTTATATATTTCTGATTTGTAAAAAGTATGAAGACTGAGTAAAATATGGGAAATTGACAGGGCTTCGTTACGATAGGCCATGGCCAATCTGGTCGTTGATAACCAAAAAAACATTTGGTGTCATATTATTTAATTAAGTGGTCATGATGTGGAAGCTGGGTAACCCTGACACCGTTAATGGTGAACAGATTAATTTTGAAGTTATAATATTCCAAACGAGTTGGGTGTAAGAAGAAAAATTATAAGTTGGCATATTTTTATAATTGTATCTACATTTATCATCTTTATATGCCTACTCAGACCCACTAAAGTACTGACTATTATAATCCTTTGGTGGTAACTCATTCACTTGTTTGTTTTCGATTTCTTGTTTAACCAAATTTCTCAGAGACTGTAAAAATAACGAATTCCCTTTCTCAGCACATATATATTGAAAGCGTAAAAGTGGTGTGACGTAAACATGGCGTTTTTAATACTGTGGGATGGGAACAATTAAGACAGTATCGAGCCGAACTTTAGAGCTCATCAAATTAAAACTTTCGAGTTAAGTCTCACGATAACTTCGATCCTACTAAAAGGAAGTAGTAATTTAATTAGGAGAACTCTCATCCATTGATATAAAAAGTGATGTACTATTCAATTGTCTGTGTGTTCTGATTGAAATATATTGGTTGAAATCTTAATACACGTTAAACGTCCTTTTTATCGATACTTTTCCGATATTTTCAAATAAAATGGAGAGATATTAGCGTCAGGAGTTGAATAAATAATTTTCGGTGTTTGTAGATAAAATATTTTCCTATATACAATGTACTTTCTCAACAAATATAATTTAACATGTTAATGCGACTTCTCAATCCATTAATAATGCAAACATGCTAATGTTATATAAATGGGTGAAATGATGTTTTGAAATTACGGGTCACTTACTAAAATCTGTTAAACACAAAAGTGTTTAGTAGTACCAGATATGAAATTTACCGGAAATACAAAGAAAGCATATTAGAAATCTCTTTGCATTGACCAAGGAAATCCGGCTATAAGGTTCCGCAAGTCAGCGTGAGTTGAACGGGATCCGAAGACATTAAAATGCATGAGAATTAATATACTCGTCAAAAGACTTTTGAGAGTTACAAGAATTCTTCTTGTCATTTGACCTGAAGAAGATTCAGGAACTTTATTTATTAATTGGTCGGCTTGCGTTCTTGCTGTCACCCCAGCGGAACTCTTGGAGTAAAGAAAATGGAATGAAATTTTTTTGCATGAATTTTATACACAAATTTATTCAGCGGAGCAGTTTCATCAATATCACTGACGTCCGCGCGTTATGGGAAAAGAAATCATTCCGTTGCCTTATACAAACGTTCCAATATGGTCTTCGGAAGTAATAATTGTAGTAGAACATCAGGAAAACTTTTTTTGGGTCATGGTTATACGATATTAACATTAAGTTGAGTATTCAGTAAATAGAAATATATGAGCATCAATCTGATTTTATATCAATCGGAGGCTCAACTTGTGATGGATTTTACTAATTACTACATTAAACTATCAAATTATTCATTATTTTTATTGCTGTTATCGTAGTGTAATATTATTTTTGTTTATAGGGTGTGTCGGCCATTATGTCGGCATTGATTACCTCTTCAAATATTATAAAAAACCCTTTTGGACAAACACAACACCCATGCCCTAGGTGGGACTCGAACCTGCGACACTTCCCAGGGCTATCTTCCCTGGGAGTGCGTAACTGCATTTTCCACACCACCTCCAAAAAAAAAAATAGCCGGCGAGCGCGCTATCCCCAGGCTAACCCGGCCGGCTGATAACTCTTCCTCCTAAATCCGTAAGTTCCCTTTTTTGTTCCAACTATTGTCTTCTCGACTTGTATCTAAACTCATTTTCGCTTTTTAACCAGCGAAAATCGGAAAACCTCTATCATCCATGAAACAGCCCGAACTCTCTTGTAAAAACTTTTCCAAAGTTGCTGCTTAAATTTTTCTTTCCTGAACACGGTATACAGCCTGCAGGCATATTCAATACCCGATATCTTCATTCCTCGTCCTAAAATATTTGACAAGATAAAGGAAAGGAACTTGAAACGTGTTTCACCAACCAAGATCTAGTCAGGGCAAAAAATACGATCCAGTCCACGAGTAAACAAAGAAGAAAGAGCGGGTTCATAAGGATTCGACATTTTAATTACACATTGATTATTACGCCCGCTCACGAGAATATTTATCTTTCGGAATAATTTAATTTATTAAAAACAGAAAATAAATCATTAATTATAACTGTAATATAAATAATCTCAACAGTAATATAAATATTACTGATCGGAAAAGATTACAGTAAATATATATTTTCGGTGATTTATAATCGGGCTGGAGATGCTCAAAATTACGCTGGAAAATGTCGTCAGTTTCAGGTAAGGAATTTACTGTTCACTTCAACGCAATAAATAAACGAAAGAAAATTACTCTGCCTGTGACAATTTTCGCAATAATTCAGAGTAACCTGAAATGAAATAGATTATTGTGAAGATATGAATTGCGGATCTCGACAACTGCTAATCTCATCTTCCCTCAGGGTGCGCCTACGGGACCAGTATTCTGTCCTCCCTTAGTCTTTCACCTCGTCTTTCTGTCAGGTCAAAGCGTTGGCCACTCAGGTGTAAACTTCTCTCCCACCGCACGCCGCGACAAAATTACGACAATAGGTGTTGAGAATAATTTAGTTCTCCCTCCTAAAGAGGAAGGAACTGTCTGTTCTCTCACCCTTTCCACTCCGTCTCCTTTTGAATGATTTAAATTCATGAATTACGTGGGAAGCGGTGTGCCCTGTGTCGCCCAGTAGCACTTTGACCCATCCCTAGCTGGGGCTGCTGAAATGGAAGCCGGCTTAATATTTAAACGACAAGAGTGCAGTTGGAAATGCATTCAAAGCAACTGCTGGCAGCGAGGGGTCGGGCTTTTTTCGTTCTTTCGACTTTTTGTGTTTATTTCATGGCATGATTCGTTTTTTCTACTGGGAAGCCTGTGTTAATTCCCATGGAGTAAAGGAAAGTGTGATCAAGGGACTAAAATACTTTTTCAGCAACTGCAAGAATGGAATTTCGAAGACACTATTATGCATAGAGATGTACGTCATCCAAGTGAGCAATGCCGGTGAATTTTTACCAATCTTAGAGTTATATTACTTAAAAAATGAGGGGACACACCTTATTACTGTTATTAAGACTGTAGCTTATGTAACTCTTATTAAATGAATGTCAAATCGGTTTTTTGTGTGAAGAGAAAATAAATTATTTGTAAGATAACTAAAGTAATGAGATTCCAAAAGAATTGTAAGACTAAGATTATGAGGGTTTAAATTGGAGCAGGTTGACGCTTCATTTGTTTAAGCATATTTCCAAAAAAACTAGGAATAGCAGTTAAGACATCAGGAGGAAAATTTCTACTAGCTATAATCATTGATCAGTAAGAGTGAATTGATGGTGTGAATTTAATTAAAGCCACAGAAAGTCCTAGTAAAATTTTTAATATGGAATAGATTTACGTGGTTTTGAAACATGTTCTTTGAGGAAAAAGGGGAGCTTAACTTAATGGCTCTTCGGTTGTGGGTTTGGAGAAGCGGGAAGAAATTAATGTTGGCAGAAAAGAAGACAAGACGAGATATATTGGGGAAGAAGTTTTGGAAGAAATTATAAGCAAGCGGGAAAAGTGGAATTGGTAGAGACTTTAATGGTAATGGAATGTTAAAGACTGTGATAGAAAACAGAGCGTTAGGTAAGAAAGATAGGAGGAGGTAAACAGTCGGAATTTTGAAAATGTATGAAAGGAGATGTGGATGAGGATGTATGTGAAGCCTAAGAATAAGAATGAACACTATAGTGTATGCATATGTACTATGTTATTTGCTAGGCATTAGGTGTTCGTGACATTACACCAAATAAAATCCTCAGGTTTAAATAAGTTGGTATTTTTTACTAGTAGACTACGAAACACCCAAAACATGTGAATAGGTACTCACGAAGGAATTTCCAAAAGGTAACCCAACCACGCCTCGCTAAAACTGGTTAGTTACAATTTATTAATTTTCGAAATATTCTACTTAAGCAGAAGAAACTTTTTCACAATGGTAGGCTCTATGTGCACGAAACTTTTCTCGGGCGTGTTCCCTAGTGAAAACTGAAATAAATTTATTTTCAATTTTGTAAATAATGCTTAAAATATTTTTTAGAGCATGGAGTAAATTTTTAGAGATTCACTGGAAAAGCTTTGTCGTAAAAAATCGTAAAAAACATAATTAATGAGTAATAACCCTGTCAAGAGTCACTCGGAGTTCTGACTCCCTCAATATTTTATGCAGTGTCGAATTTAATAGCTGATTCCGCATTTTTTGTAAATTATTCCTCTTTCTTTTTCAGAACAGCAGTGAATCCTTGAAGTTAGCGAGTCGATTGTTTCAGAATCTCGGAGTAACACCATGCTCGATGTGACATAAAAATCTTTATTTTTCCCGTTAAAATATTACGTCAAGTGCAATGAATTCGCGACACTTAGTTTATGACCAGAAAAATATGCGTCCATTAAGAAGATAAAAGGGGTCGAGACAGAGGCGGTTACCAGTAGAGAAAGTTGTCGCCTATCGCCTCAGAGGACAAGGGATTGGTTGAAGATTTTTTTCGAACATAGGATTCATGACCGTTAGTTAAATCTGAAGAAATGGAATTTATAGGCTGCCATTTAAGAGAAAAATAGACAACTTTAACGATAAATCCCTTTCCGTGATCATTCGCAAGAAAGATTGCAAGCATCGACTCTTTCTAGGAAGAGGGAGACTTTCAGGTGTCAGGTGTGGTACTTGTCTCTTTGTCATGATACCTGAACCATAACAAAGAGAATTTTTCTCCTTATGAAACACGTATTTGCTGTTATTTGTCTAGGGTCTTAAATGGTCTTATTATTCGGTCTTAAACTACATCCTTTCAAGTTTTCATTTCCCTGTAGAAATTACTTGTTATACAACCGTTTGGAATTGAATTGACCACGTATTGTCCTCGATTGTACAATGCATAGAAACCCACAGTGAGCCTTGTTTGCACAGATTCATATATATTTAGATTTTTTTACAATTTAGATAGTATCCTCACCAAATAGATTTTTTTGGCCGGTTGGGTGCTAAGGAGTGAAATGATTGCCGTAGTTCAATCTGAGTATTCGAAATAAATTTCAGGAAACTAATATAAGCATTCAAATGTCACGCAGAATATGTTTCCTGAGTTGGTAGGATTAAAAATTGGGGGGGAAAATGTTCGCGAAAAGTGAGGACCGCGAGCGACATATGACTGAACAAGGTTTCTCCGAAGTTTTCGGGTGGAAGGGCAGGGAGGGCCACGAGTAGTCGCCCATGTGGAATGGACAGGATGCATCTTAGCCTCTCACCGTTACAGAACCGGATCCAGTCAACGAGTAGAGTTCGCGGATGCGCGCGGAAAAATACTGAAGCACACCGCAAGGGTCAGTGAATACGACCCCATCGAATGATTCGCTCCGTCGTAAAACTAGTGGTTTTCGTCATGTGGGATCAGGTGAGGTGTCACGGGCGAAAGAAAAAGAGACTTCGACCTGCTGATTGCGACAAAACGACTAGGGATGTGCTCACCTCGCGAAGGGATAACTACGTAGATGGAAAGAAAGGAGGCAAATGGAAGGAATTTGTGAACGGTCCTGTAGGGCACCTTGGCTGCGGAACGATGCGCACCCAACTTTCTCGAAGTCCGAGCCCCTTTCACACGAATCAAAGTTTGCGAAATGTCTGGTGAAATTTCAAAGATATTAGACAAAATATTTTCACGTAAACTCCATTTCCCCACTAGACCGAAAGTTACGCATGAAGTTTGCAAAACGAATAAATTTGCGTAAGTAAATATTTGAAATTACCAAACAGTCGCGTTTTTGTCATTTCCCCTCTAATATCCCATGCTTATTACTTGTAGTGAAGCATTTACCCGTCTTCAAATCTTTTGTGAAATCTAATGTAATTTGAAACAACTATTTTCTTCTCGGCAATCCGGTGGTTTGAGTTCCCTCCAAAGTTGTGGGTTCGAATCCTCTCCTCAGATTGAATATCATATTATTTGATAATGGTTTTAGTGAGTTTAAGTCTATAGTTACAGTGTTTAACGAGCATGCCGGTAAAAGAACATGGTATTCAAATGATTAATCTTTATACCTTATTACCTTATTTCAAAAGCCACGACCTCTTAACTATGAGTGGACGATTTAATATGCGTGCACATATGAACGTAGGATGATCGAATTTGAATTTATTTGATTCATTATGGTGCCGGTTGAGTGAATGATCTCCAGAGTAATTGTGGTAATCTTGTGATCTCTGACGTGTGAACTGTATCGTAACGAAAGCGTTTCATGGAGTTTATAAACCTATACGTTTGACCATAGAGTCTCTTGCTCTATGGTTTGACTTTACCAAAAAGCAGCTCGGGCAAAAGTGAACTAGGTCACAGACTCAAACTGCGGAGCCATTGAAGATCACAGATTTTTTCATTTCTCATATCTTACCGTTTATCGTATCACGTTTGCCCCAAATCGGACGGTTTTCAGACTTCTGCCATTCAGAAAGAAAAATTTGCTTCAGCTATGGAAAAGATTGACTCAAGGAAAAACTTTACCGACATTCTTTACCGCTGAAAATTTTCATTTCTTTTATCTTATTATGTTAAATGTCTCTCTTGCGAAACTCGGAGTGACAAATGTATCGTATGCTAAAATTTTTACAGTATGCCGATATTCATATGACATTGAAAAAACTCTGTTACTCCCTTATATATCTTAATTTCTTATGAATTATTAAGTACCAGCGTGCTTATTCGCATAAACACTCCTTATTTACTGTGAGTCAGAGACGAAAAGAGAATTATATAAAATGGAAATCTGATTTCGATGAACAAATATTAATGCCAGTGACGAAAACAACCATTACGTTCACCGATGAAAATTATTAATAAGCTTCAAAAAATATCCTGATATTGCTTCAAAATTTTCTGCATTCCGTTTTTCGTTATTCACTTTCGAAGTGGATCTCAGCCGTTATCTGGAAAAGAAACTTTTGCCGTTCGTCATTTGTTAAACGTTTTTATTTTCGCCTCCCGATGATAAAAATATTTCGTTGGTTGGTGAATTTTGGGGTGAGTGAGCACTTTCCGGAAATTAAGTTTGGGAATGCCTAAAAGAATTCACTCTTGACTCAACGGATAAACGGTCGAAAGGTGTACAGTAAAAACTCTTCTGGAAATAGCAGCGATGTACGTGTTTTTATAAGCGGTCCCAGATGAATTCAAATTCCTAACGGCTCCGCACGCCGATGAAAACTTTTGAGTCGTGAAATACTTTTTTCGGATTCCCCGTTCGCGCCATTCGAAGTGTAAGCCACACTGACTGACACACACATGCACGCGCACGCAAAGATAATGATGTCGTCAGGTTTATCTTTTCCATCGCGGTATAGACCGTGAAGAAATGGGTTGGCACGGTCAGTCACTCGTATTTTGTGTTATATTCCTGTTCCTGTCGTCTTACTTTCTGTTTTGGTGATTTTAAACAAAGGTACATCTGTGCCCCATCCACGAGGTCACGAATAACACCACTTATATGTTGCAAAAAGTTGCGACGGGAACAATGTGTAAACTACTGACAGCACGGTTATCAACTCAAGAGGATGACGACGCCAACTAGGCATCGTTGAGTGTTCCTTTACTCTTTCATTATATTTTGTTAATTAAAATAATTTTTAAAATAATGTTTTCCGATTATGGATTTTTTCCTTTGTTACAGAGAAAACCTGCTTGAAATTTTGTTGCTTTTACTAGCAGGCTGGCAGAGGAAAAGTGCTTTGGCGCCGCTGTACCGAGTATTTTTGCATTCCTCTTTTATAGAGCGTATACGAGTATTTTAATCAATATTTTCTACGTCAATACCGTTGGTGTAACGGAAATGTCCTGCTAACTATGCGGAGATTAAAAGCCGAATGGGAAAACAAAGCTAGGCGAGCGCACACCCTTCCATCTCTAAATACTTTTTGGTCGTCTCGTATTTTAGTTAACTTCATATTTTGCCTTCAACACAAAAACTTCAAAATTTGACTTATGACAGTCATTAGTGAAGCATTGTAAAATGAATATCCTTACATTGTCTGATATAAAGAAAAAACCAGTAGTTATGTTATAAGTAAAGATAGGCGAAAGATGAAGGATTTTTAACAGTGGGATTGGTGGACAATTCGACTTCGGCTTAAAAAATTGGGAAGAAGAATAAGGTTCGAGAGAAACCTGGCTTCGGTTTCAGTCTTGTAACGTAAGACCCCAAATAGTCACATATTTAAACGATCAATGGCAGTGCTGTAAAGGGCGATCGAGCATGGGGTCGGGATAACTACGTATTATTTCATCGTAATTTTAATATAAATACCGGAAGCAGTATCGTGAGGCCGAACCAAACGAATACCCAAAGAATCGTCTATTCAAAATCCAGGACTCTCACGAGTCATATTTTATAATTCCCCAAGTTTAAAATTCATCACTATTTCTTCTAGTAGTCCATGATATTTCATTCTATTTTATAAGTACACGTATTGCATCACATACTGGAGTTTCTATTCTAAGATTTCAGAATTGCGAAAAACGCCTTAATTTATGGTTTTATATCTTTAATAATGCCTGTCAATCAAGTCTGCGTGATTCGGAAAGATTATGCAGACTTGCAATCTTGTGGAAAATTTGGCCTATTAATTTGACCAGCCACCCCAATAACGGTTGATATGTTGGGAACCTAAGTCATAAACGTAGCATTTTAAAAAACACACTCAGGCCAAGAGTGTTTACCTCTCTGGTTGTCAGGCGAATTTCACAAGTGATCAAATCTGTGGGCTTGGACGAATTGGAAGATTGACCACTATTGATATGAAGTATTTAAATTTCTCAAGAAGAATTCAAGTTCGATTTTATTCCTATCAAAATATTTTTATATTCGAGAAAGAAGTATTGAAACCTGATACGACCCATTAACGGTCAAGAGAATCTTTTGTTTTGAAAGTGAATAGTCGCCTAATGAAGTCATTAATGAAAAATCATAAAGTCAGAGAAAACATTTAATAGGTCAACATATATACAGATTTTGAACATTATACTCTGCCAACGGTTCTCAATATCGTTAATACCCGCGTAAATAACTAATGGTTGAGACCTTATCTTTGTGAAATTTTATTCTGACGTTAAACATAAAATAACTTAGGGTTCCCTGCTGGGAAGGCTTACCCAAGGTACAATCCCTGAGGATGCTAAAATGCACCGAAACATGTTGGGTTATTCAATTTTTTCATAGTGGAGTGCTAAGTTGCAGTTATTTTTAAGTCCGCCCGCGTAAAATTTTTAACGGAGTGAATATTTCCATAATATATAAAAACGTTTGTTGGCCACGATGCCTTGGGGAAATCCACTAGCGGTTGAAGCATGTTGAGGTCTCCGACAAAGAACGTTTTGCGAACCTTTTCACGTAATTAAAGGGATGTAATTCGAGACCGAGAGAGGATATTTTTTAGTGGAAGAGGAAGGGTTCACATGATAAGTGCAATCAATTATTCTCAGTCCTGACGTATATTTTCCGATGGAGCCACATTTTATAAAATTATACACAACTAATTGGAATGGCGACCATACTTCGGAATGTTTTTCCCACGAATAATAATGTATAATAACATTAAATCCACCTCTCTTACTCCATTCCCCTCCCCCTTCTCCCATCCTTTTGTTACATGCACTATCACTTACACCATTGAATGGCTTGTCGGGATAATACTCCACTTGTCATATCCTGCCAATCACGGCTTACGTGAAAGGCGTCTTATTTATTTATTTATTTACAATATAATCTTGCAGTTGACTACAAGCCAGGTGGCAAGTATAGAAAATGAGTGAAACCAATGAACAATTACAATGCAATACTGCAATACATATTTTCACAATTAGTTATATAGCAGTCATAATACAAAAATAAGATTTAAAGAAAAAGTACTCTCTCAAATTCATATTTAAAAGTTACATTGGCCAACCTCTTCTTAAAACATTTAACATATTTGCAACTCTTGCTTAAATAATGAGAGGTTTTTAGGGAAAGGTTTGAACGGCTCTGGTAAGCAATTACACGATGGTGGTACACTAAGTAGGGTTGACTTTATGAAAATCTTTGAGTGGAAGGAGTGATAATTGATACTGTCGATATTTGATCTGACAAGCAGCATGGGGACGACCCCATGCTGCTTGTCAGACGGCATGCGGCCAGAATCGTACTAAATATGCCGTGTTAAGGTTGTGTTGCTTTATGCCTCTGCTATAGACCAGACGCGATAAGTCCTCTCTCCGAATTTTACTTTGTATATATTACCATACGTCTACTCACAAATGTTGCCACATTTTTCGCTAATTAAAACAAAGTTTATTAACAACATTATGAACATACCCATGGTAACCAACTCATTTTCCCCTAACGGGAGTAAGCTAACAATTCTAAAATAGTGCTTGAGGTTCCGTTCAGCATCTAAACCTTAGTACTGAATTTGTGTTTGTGGTATATTAGAAAAGGTAGGCTCGGTTAACAGAGTCAGTGATTCATCATCTTACTAGATAAAAATTCTTGCCAAATTTTTCTTTGTGGAGAGCGCCCTATATGTCATAGCAATTTTTATAGTAGCAATTTTCTTCACTCTATTTGTCACAGCAATTTGTATGCTAGCCAAGTCAATGGCATAAGAAAACTGTTGTTTCAACTTCCTGAACTAGATGTTTATAGAGAACTCTTATCCCTTATTAAAGTATATCCGCTCCATATTTAAGGTGAATTGAAGTACAACTTTATATCTAGTATGTTTAGAGGATGCAGTGAGTTATATAAGAAATGTTATGGATCCATAAAGGGTTAAAAAATAATAAGTAAAATAAATGTGGATATATGGACGAAGAAACCTTCAGTTCATTTGCACCTCCTTGAAAATAATTATTTTTATCCAAGGGAAAACTTGATTTTTAGAATTGGAACCCACTGGAAACCCTGATTGCGTTGAATACTTTTCAGATATTAAAGGGCATATTGTAATTCATTGAAAAATCAACGTCTTCATTGCACGATTTGGTCATTCACGAAATTATTGCTATACGTGGGATCATTCAGGTGGTCATGTACCATATGACGCAGCTTTTAGAGGAGGCCATTCGAGTGATGTTTTGGGCGACAAAAATAAGTGAGCGTTCAGCTTGATGGACGCGAAAGGTGGTCAAATATACTAACACTTTTTTAAGCCGAAAAATTCTAGAAAATATTTTCATTAATAATATTAAATATTTTACATCTACACTCGATAGCACAATGTTAACAATACACCATTTGCTGTGGGACGGGTCGCTGCTGTGCAAAATGATCCCGTCACCGGATTCACTGATTCATACGTGACTGGATTTGGTATTTAACTAAAGTCATGACGAGATCGCATTCTGAAGAAAGGAAAAACCTGTATGATTTCAATAGTGAGGAAACCTAAATCTCACTTAATGCCGAATCGAATCAAGTAAGATATTAGACTTCCCAACGTTACATGATTATTATTAGTTTTCCCGTAAGGCACGCTTGCGGATTGGATTCTAAATCATTCCCACGAGTTCGAAAGTAAACACCCAGAGGTAAAGCACAACGTCCTGTTTGTTCCTATTGCGTGTTGGCCAGGCTCTTCTTGACGGGTGGGTCCCTCAACGAATTTCCTCTGGTTGCCTCGGAACGCGTTATTAATTGTAATGATTTTCTGACGTAAATTGTTGCGATAAGGAAGAGACGTAGATTTAATAAACTCCAACCACTGCTGTGGGTCCAGGGGAGACCGGGATGGGAGAGAGCGGCCACCGCCACGTCCGCCGCCGCCACCCCCCTCGACAGATGGGCGGGGGCACGGCGGAAGATGAGATTACGGAAGAGGCAAGCGGCGGGGGGGAGAGGAAGGGAAAGAGGAGCGCAGGTGAATGGCGTGCGGAGGACAGAAGAGGGAGGGAAGAGGCGGGCGGGATGCCTACGACCCCTGATGAGAGAAGGAACGAGGGTGCGCCAGTTTATGGAGGGCGGGCCGCGTTTGAGTTAATCAAGGATTTCGGAGCATTTTGAGGGCGGAAGGGAGGAATTCTTTCGGTGCGTGGCGGTGGGGGAAGGGTTAGCATTCCGAGGGGAGGAAAAAGCGGGAAAGGGGATGGGAAAGGGGAACGATTTGATGCATTTTTTTTCGTGCGAGGGGATGTTTGAAGGTGCGAGGATGAACCCCTAGAGACACACATACCAGATGAAGGGGAAGGTGGAGGAGAGAGAGGGGAACGCGGAGTGGTTGCTGGGGAACCGGCGATGTTCATAGGGTCAGCCGTATCCCGAGGCGGAGGGTAGTACTTTCCCCCGTTTCCCTCCTCGCCCCTACCCGGAAGATTTCAAAGTTCGCCGTGCCCTAGAACACGGGGGTGCAAGTGGCAGTTTCAGACGTCCCCACCACCCCCCCCAATCCCCATGGTGGTTTTTCTCGGGAGTGTTGCTGGGGGGTTGTGGGGTGGGAGGCCCCCGCGTGGTGAGAGGGGACGAAGGTATTCGACTGCTTCCGGTGTAATTTGTTGGGATAATGCGCGGTGGAGTTGTGCTGCAGCGCGGGGCCACGGGGGAGACCGGGGGATTTCAGAGGGTTTGGGGAGCGGCGTAATTTTCGGTGTTAAGTAACGTTAAGTCCCCCTCACAATCTAATTTTCGCAAGGTGGCGGGTAATTTCAAAGGAGCGGCCCCTCCTGGGTGGCTCAGATTTGCGGCCGGGCGCAAGCAGGGGGTCGGAGTGGAATACGGTGGAGTTCTAAAACTTCTGGCTGGAGCGTAAAACTTACTTGGGGTGGAGGGTGTGCTCAAAAACTTTGACTGTTGTCACCAGGTGTAATCAGTAAAAAGTTGGTACCTGTGCAAATTATATCAATATTTTTTTTACAGTAATAGAAACCTGATAACCAATGAAATAAAGTACGTCACATCTGAAGTCTTTTAAAAGAACCTTCATTTCTTTTTTATGCCAATGTTTACCATACCTCGTTGACTAAAACCTTGACGTGGTGGAAGGTGTTGTTCGTTCCTATAGTCCAAAAATATTTAATGGCAGGAAAAATAATGATTGTTACTCAGATAGATGTAATATGATAGAAGTAAGGCATCCATAATGGGAATAACTTTCTAGTTTCCACAGTGTTATTCCCATTATAGATATCTATAAGTTCACGAAGTCACTCCTGATGGGATCACTTTTACAAGGAAGGTGAATATTCGCGACGTTGTGTGAACTACCTTCCTAGCGTCCAGCCGACGCGTCGGCTCCTCAGGGAGGTGGCTGCTGCAATGGTCCCTCACCCTAGAGGGGCGGCAAGTTATATGATAATTTCACGTTTAATAAGCTTTTAAGGAAGTCGGTATGGAAAAACCTCAATTAATTTTTCCCAAGACATGAACAACGAAATAATTAACAGAGATGAATCCTAACACTAGGCGGCTCAGCAGCATTACTGAGAGATAATGGTTCGTTGAAGACTGTAAAAGAGGATAGAAAATGGGGCAAGCGAGGCTGAGAAAAAGGCAAGGAAAGGAAGGGGGAGTCTAGATAGAATGATGGGGAGGTAGTAAGGTCCGGACGTCGGATTAATCTTAGCGTATGTGTATTTAGTTCCGTGGATTTTAAAAATATACTTTTAACTGGTACCTACCAGTCGTCAGTGGTTCACCAAAAATTACTTGTTGCTTGAATCATCTAGCAAGATTTATACCTTTTGTCTCTTTTTTCACTGTAGCCTAGACATGTATTTTAAATCGTGTTTTCCATTGGCACTCTGCAATTCCCCAAATCCTCCTCGTTAAGTACAAGAAGAGTCGTATCAAGATTAATTTATTAATTCTGAATATGGATCCCCTTAATATGGACCCTAACAACTCCATCCTTTCTCCATTACACCGCTTCACGCTGAGACCTTCCAGGTAAATGTACCAGTACTTTCAGCTTCCATCAATGAAAGAACGGGTTACTTGTGACACAATTTCAAGCTTTTTCGGTATCACGTTTCTTATAACGAGGAGAGAGGTGATGCTTCGAGGATATTTCCCTCTATGGAGAAGATAATGAGAAAATACATCTTGAGGATAAACAGGAATAAAAGTCCGGTAATGGCTTATACTCAAGTGATTAACTATCAAATACCAAGAGGGAGAAGTTCATTATGTAGTTAAAAAACCTTTGCTATTTAGGCAACATCATTGACCGGATAAACAGAAAGGGGATAAGAAGTAGAATAGCATTGACGCATGGAAGCAGTTCTTAAAAATGTGTGTGTATTTCATGAAGTTTTCACACACACGCGAATCTGAGAAGAGGATTGGAGTAGTCTGAAAAGTTTGAGAAAACACACTGCAATTCCACATAAAAATATATATTTATTCGTTCACGACCAGGTTTCGCGGTAATACAGCATCTTCAGGTGAAAAATGCATGTCAAAACCAGGGTATATGTACACTTTGGTGGAAGGAAGGGGGAGGGAAGTGAAAGGAGGAGGCGGGGTGAAGCGGGAAAGGCTGGCG
>WURS02220629.1:0-19987 GCA_011762765.2 Rhinocypha anisoptera | reverse complement strand
TCTCGTATTAGTTTTTTGCATGATAGTTTCTTTTTTTTGTGTGCGTAATGCATGACTTGTATCATGTGCATGTGAATCTATGGTGGTGGCTCACCCCCTGCCACACGCCCTTGTGGCGGCTTGCAGGGTATTATGTAGATGTAGATGAAATTGAGTAATGGCTAAAGTTGTAGTTCCTATGAAATGTTATGAACGTAAAATATATTTTTGTGGTCTTAATGATTTCTATATTCGCATCGACATTTACAATCATCTGTACATCAGGTTTCTGTATAAGTGCGGCTATGAATCCGTGTTCTATCAAAGTAATGCAAAACACTATTAGTTTGACTAATAGTGGAAACAGAGGAGTGGGAAAGGAGACCGTGAAAAAATATGTGTTGGGTGACGGAAATATACTATTAGGCTTTGTGTTTGGAAAACGTCCAGGGTTTTTATGGTCACGATGCCAATTTTTTACCCTCTTCCACTGACATCTCGTTTTTTCGTGATGTAAGACATCTCACTCTTGCATAGGGAGAATGGTTTTCGACGTTCGACCAGAAGATTTTACCCATCCTTCCAGGAAATTCTATATAATATATCCGTCCTCTATAATTCTCTAAATCGACTGAAATATTTTCAATGCAATTAATTATCTAATAATTTCCAACTGTTCTTTAACGCGGCTCTAATTTTCATCCAAATATGTAAAAATTACGTCACAATTTGAGGGTGAACATTTTTCATCTTGACTGGTGACGCTTTTGGCCATTTTCCATTTTTAAGTATCAGGAACTTGATTGAGATTCTTAGTTGCTCAATCAGTGTGATGGTTCAGTCGCAAACATAATATATTGGTTTAGTAAATGATATAAAATGGTTGTGTTAACATAGCGATGATTTTCCCCTTACATGAAGGCAAACCTTCTTTCCTCCATCTTCTCTTGACATTTTCTCTCCATATACATTAAAAAGCAAGGACGATAAATCGCATTGCAGCCCTGTGTTATTTCTCGCCTAACACCACCGACTCGATTCCCTATCCTCTACCCTTAACTACTTGTCCCGTTTGACTAAATTAAAGGTTTATGTTAGGTCACCGTCATCTATCCCTGCATTGATAGTCTCTAACACTCTAAATAACATCGTTCACTTGAATCTGACGGAGTTTTCTCGAAATTTACGAGGAAAAAATGTTTGACTCTAAACTCTGCTTTCAAGCATCATATAAATAGGATGGTTGCAAAGGCGATGTCCGTATTTGGCCTTCTTTATCGACACACCGACATAAGTGACACTACTACTGTCAGAACTGTATTTTTCGGTTGTGTCCTCCCCGTATTAGAATACTGCTCGCCGATCTGGTCGATCGCCTGCCGCACAAACCTAGGATTAATAAACGGACCTGTTAACTTCTTTGCCGCCATAGCCCGTCATCGCATCCCCTCCCTCAAAAATTCATCCAGGGAATTCACTCTTTCCTCCCTCGAAATTTCTCACCTTTGCAACCGGCGAACAGTCTTTGATATGAAATTACTCTTCAAAATCCTGAACGTATGGCTCTCCGAACATATGACTTACTTCCTCTTTTTTCCATCCGCGTTCCTCCACGTCCCACCCGTAACCATAGTCTTCTCCAAACCCCTAAAGTCCGTCTTTCCATTTCCCAGCGTTCATTATTCTACCGACTCCCTTACAAATTTCATACCCTTGTCAATCAACTTCCCTCCTTGGACCTATCCTTCCGGCGAACCGTCTTCCAATATTTCCTTAAACGTAACCTCCTGACCCCCCGCAGTACACACTCACTTGATTCCACCTAACCCTCAATGTTACATCTTAATATTATTTTACGGATTATTTCACTTTTATAATTTTGTTGTGTTATTTTTAGTTTTTATTTATTGTACTTATAATGCAGTCAATGTAATAGGTCTTTTTTCTGTTTTGGTTGTTTTTTTAAATGAATAAAATGAATAAATAAATTCTTAGATTCTACCTTATATTACTTACTACGAAGGTAAACGCACAATGTAAACTTTACCGCTTTTTCATTGTGCGCGTCTTACAGCGTAAGTTCTCTCTCCCTTTCCTAAACCCGTGCTTATTATCACCTGGGCATTCGTCTGTTCTTATTCCCCCGCCCTTTGTTATGGCGACTCTAATTATAAACCTGAAACTTAAATGAAACTTTTAGTCCTCGCATGCCGTAACACTTGTATTTTTCTGGATGGAAATCAAATTCGACCGTACGGAACATTTGTGCCTGATAATTTTCCTCATAAATTCAACTTACGAGCCCATAAAAGCTTTGCCTTCCCCTTTCTGTAAACGCTACACTGATACACTTTATTTTCTTAAAGATTCTTTTGTTTGAAAACACCGTTCTCTCCACCATGCTTCAATCGCACCATTACTCTTTTGCCTGTGTTCATTATTATTTTCTTTATATTTCGTTCTTTCTAGTTCTGGAGTTTCGTCATTCCATATATATAATATTATATACACACATGAAGAAAAGCTCAGTGGAGCAATGTATAAGTATCTAAGACGGCACAAAAAAGTACATAAAAAACACAGAAACACAGACAAAGAGACACATTTTCTTCTTACTCGGAAGCTCTTCTCAGATGGTTGAGGAAGGACCGATACGGCCCGAAAGCTTCCGAGTAAGTAGAAAATGTATCTCTTTTTCTGTGTTTCTGTGTTTTTATGTACTGTTTTTGTGTCGTCTTAGATACTTATATATTCTTTCTTCTTTATCATCTCCCAAAAGATTCGCGGCTCCTTGATTCTTTTTGTGTTTGCCGTTTCCATTGTTGGCTCTGCAGTTTTCCTCATTTCTGGTTTCGTGTCTTCTTGCCTTCCTTCTGCCCCCCCCCCCTCCTTCCCTTCTCCTTACTGAAAATTCTATAGACTTTTGCCTGAAATTCCTAATAATTTCTAATAAGGCTTTTGCATTCTTTGCATGGGTCTTCTTTTCGTGCCAAATCATGTTAATCAATATTCAATAACTTTTCGTGGTCTGAATCTCCAGGCTGCTCCGGGGAAGCCGAATTTCTTATGCTCTTGGAATACGTATATGTGTCTAGTCATAATGCAAGTTAAATTGACTTCGCTCCCTTCGATCCACCGAAGTAATATAAATTATCTTCTGAGTTTTTATAAGAATCTTAAAAAAATATTTTGATTGTTTAAGAAAATGAATATAATATTGCATACTGTAAACATGATTAAATTATTATAAGTGGATATCTCGAAGGTCGTCTTAAGCAGGCTTTAGATTTGCAGGTTGCAGTCTTTCAATGTTTTTTCCATAAAGGTTAAAGAATACTATGTTTTGTTCCGATTGCCAATTTGCCGAGATTTTTGACAGAAAACAACCGTATTTATGAGAAATTGGTTTATTTAACCTGTTTAATCGTCCTATATTAATGCCCAAGAGGAGATTTAGTTTATATGGTTTATCAGTAACCTAGTCACGGATAATATTCTCGAGACAAGAATAAATAGGAATGAGACTATTGCAATACGTGTGAGATAATTCCTCAGCAATTTATTCGTAAAATGACATTGCTTACCATTTTAAGGCTTCCCAGAAGACTAATGCTTTCTTGTCTCTGTCCACCAGCAGTTGGACCTTGTGAAGAGTTAACTTGAATTTTCTGGATGTTAAAACATTCTTTGATTAAGTTCTTTACCTTATATTTTTATACAGGTTTCATGGATGGGCGATAAATGATCAAAAGTAACTAACTGGATTCACGAATTCCCTTCAAAAAAAAGAATTTACCCCCTGGTAAAAAGGAGTAGTAGAAATAGATGGTAATATTTATATGGAATTCCTATACCAACAAAAAGGTTAATAAAATGAGCTCTTATACATAATTACAATTTCGATTTACAATAATTTCGAGACTTATGGATCATTATTCATACAACTTGGTTAGTTGGAATCCCAAGAACATCTAAGATAAACAAGTAGTACCTCCCACTTAAATATCTGAAATATCTGGACCCCTTGGGGAAAGGTAGATTTAATATTGTGTATTAAATTAATTATGAAGGTATGATCGTACGAATATTGTATACCGATGGCAAAGGGTAACTAACACAAATAGCACAGGTTATTGAAAAGTTAAAGTGATAAAAACGCGAGAGATTCTGTCAACCAGACAAGCAATTATTCTTTGAAGGCTTCTACGGAGTGCGATTAAAGAAATAAATCTTCCAGGATTTCCTCCGCGTGAGTGATTATATTTGACGACAGTTTCACCATCATTGCAAACTGCGTCTTCAGGTCATAACTGGCATAAAATACAATCATATCGTACTCGGAGATTTGTTTCTTCAAGTAAATATTCTGTTTAAATGATCCTGTTTGAGATAAAAAAGTTGGAAACATGGATAGAGTTACATCTACAGGTATTCCTAGATTCCATTAAAAACTAAAACGATAGAAATTTCGAACTCATTGATGTCTTGAATAGAGATAGGGAACTTGCAGATTGCTTTATGCGATGGTAAATGTAATTTATTTATTTTCCTCAAGAGTTGCGCTATAATCGGGAGTGAAGCTAGAACCTATGTTAAATCTATGAGGAAAATAGGAGAAACAGAAGCACTGGCCTTGACCTTAACTAAATTAGATTGTGATTGATCTCCTGACGCTGTCTTGGGGTACAAGGCATCTCTATTCCTTTCAATTCATCCCCATTCCCACCCTTGCTATATTAATGCCTTTTTTCTTTTTTCCTTTCAGTCCTTTTCTCAGTGTTTTTCTCTCCCTTCTTCTCATAATACGCATCCAGCTGACCTCTTTTTTTCCCAACGGTTCCAGAGTGAACACTCGGTAATCTTCCCTTTGTACTCTTTCCCCTCCGTTCTCTTCTGCAATCTCTTCCAATGCCTTTTCGACGCCGTTACTCCTCTTTCTCTCAAATGACGATTTAAATCCCGGTGGGCTTGCAGTCATTTACCAAAAGGGTCTGACGGCATATATGAAGAGAGATTGGCCAAGCTTTTTTACTCGAAGAGATCTACTTTTTTCCTCATTTGCTGTAAGCTCCACCGCAAGAATAAGGGCAATTGAACTCTAGAGATTTGGGCCTATGTTTATAAATCTACGTGAAGTTAGAAATTCCGGTTCAAGAAATTACGTAATCATTTGTGATTTCGGACAATTTTGTAGGGCATAGAAAAAACTAAGTCCTTTGACTAAATTATAAATTGGCGGATGCCGATGAATATTAAAACTTGAAATGGTTGCGAACCAAACGCTTTCTCCACATGTTTTCGCCAAGACCACATGACTTATCACTATCATGAATAAAATTATCGGCATTCGGAGGTTGCTTAGCATGGAAGCTAGTAGAGTGACAAAAAACTTACTTGAAGTTAGAAATTGAGCTTTATTCCTCCTTGGACCTATTTCTACATTAGGAGATCATGGGTTATGATTTCGATTGTAAACGCTCATCAGCTACACACACAAGCTCACTCCGCAGACGACCGAAACTCTCGCCAGGATCAAACAAAATAAACTAGAGATCAAAAACAATTTATTGAGGAGAGACATTTATAAAATCATACTTCGACCTGAAAAGCAATAATTTGAGAATATGGTCAATTGAATAAATCCTGAAATGCATATCTGAAATCACCTGAAATATTGTGAACGTATGAATAATATTATTATTTCGAATACGTTTCAGATCATTTTAAGTTTCTCTTCACGGTAGGCGATCATGCTCCTTTGTGATAAAAAAAAACCAGCTACTCACCACATTGCGTAGACTGCAGAGTGGTTCACGACGGCTTAGCGGACGGACTGGTTTATTGAGAATGAGGCTGGTGATCGTAAACCTCGAAATAAAATACGAGAGGTACCTACGGGCGCCATAAACCTATTTCAGACTGCGTGACTTTTATCGGTGCCGTATTTATCTGAGAGATCTGGGTGGCACCGATAAATGAATTTTTTCCAAGTCCAAGGAACTGAGAGAACCCCAAAGGGAGGTAATTTCACACTTCCTTTGTTAGCCGCCTGGCATGGTTTTGTCCCCGTAAGTAAAGAGCACTTTTGCTGCAATTCCCTCCAAGTCTTGAAAAGTCTCACGCACATCTTGGAAATCGTGCTAGTTGTGAATAGGGTGATGTAGGCGTGCGGCGGAATCTGTTAAGACTTTCTTTCAAACGCTTAACTCCTCTCGCCATCCTTTCAAATGAAAGGACCCCTCGAGATCTTCCGAATGTATTTATAGCTCGCCTTATACTGTGAGTGAGGTTAACACACTCTATTGATTGGTCCCTTAAAAATCAAAGGCCACTCCCGCCTCCTTTCTCCTCGCCCTCTCTCTCTCCCTCTCCCCGAGAAGAAGAATGTACCCCTTGCTCCCTAAATTTCTCACTCTTCTCCCTCAGCAATATTAATTTGTTGCCTTTTCTCCTTCCCCGCCCGCCTTTCGCCCCCTCTTCGATTCTTCGCTCTCTCTCACTCCTCATCTATTCTGGATCCAAGGAGGTGACTGATTTCGGGTTGGGGGAGGATCTCGGCGTTCTCCTATTTAATGCCTCCTACGTCATCGGGGGGCTCCTTTCCTCAGTCCCCCTCCCCCCCCCCCTTCCTACGTCGCCACGTCTCACTACTATCCTTCTCTTCACTTCTACCTTCGCTAATAAAAGGCGGGGTTGTGGCAGAGCGATTCTCCTCTCGGAGATTCCTTACTCGTGGGGTCTTTTTGTTAAGACATGGTGAACGTAAGGGTTCCTTGAGCTGTTGTAACGACGTAATAAAATTGAGCAACGGGGAAGGGAGTGCCATTATATTACATTGGAACATTTTTGATACATTTTTCGTTCAAGGTTTCCGGAAAATGGATTGCTAACGTTGACAATGGCAATTTCAGAGAGAGCTGGCAGAAAGGAAAGATCTTAACAACATCCATTATTGTTAATTGAAATTATTGATTAATTTTATGCTTGGAATCTTAGTGCAATAAAATCTCAAGTTATCCAACAGTGTCTTTTAAATGTTATGTTGCGCAAGCTAATTGTGTTTCTCTCCTATTGTGGTTTTCACAGTTCATTTACTTTAAAGTGTCAAAAATATAAAACTTCGGGAATTGATACCCATTCACCAAGATAGACGGGAGAGATTTTTAGTGATTTATTCTTCCTTATAGCTGGAGTTCTTTTGGGAAGAAAATATGAAATTTGTATAGTTTGATTTACTTATGAAAATTATTCAGATGTTTAGCTATCTCTCTTCTCATTTCCTCCCGGAAAAACTGATCAATTTTACTCGTAATTACGACTGTAAAGATAGGTACAGTTGTGTATAGATCATACATCTTTCTCTTGAATAGTATATTGCATGTACGTGAACTTAAACATCACTGATATAGGCATAAGACTTTATATTTTCCTTTTCGAAAGAAAGTGAATCCTTGAATTCGTTCCTTGATATAGAATTTCATTCTTGAAATGAGAATTCTTGGGAAAATTTTACTAGCATAAGTTTTGTGCCCTCAGGTATTGAGCAAAATCCATAAGCGAATGAAAAAAATTCTTCCTCTCTCACTGCCCTTTTTCATTTCCAACCTCTTATTTTGGAAAATAGGTGACTTTTTTCATCTCATGCCTTCGGGTTGAGAGACGATAGATTCATTTTATTAAAAAAATGAGGGGAAGAGGTTTCGACAAGGTATTAGAAAATGTTGGATACGGTCATGAAATAAAAAATTGGTTAGTTTAATATGCTGAAACAAAATTATTATTAGAAATGCGAGCGATCCGTTATGAGCAAAATTTCAAGTTCGGAGATACAAGATTAATTTTGTCAATCGAAGCTGATTAGATGAATCCAGCTGCTAAATAAACGTAGCGATCGACGCACTGTATAAAAAAATAATGCTATTACTACTCGTTAAGTGTTTCCCAAAGTGATACGACTGTATTTCGCAAAGGCATGATGGGAAGCTTATAAACCGTTAAAGGCTCTCTTTCTGCTCGTATCCTTTAGTGAAATAGCTGTCGGGATGCTGTTAATGATGGCGGTTGTATGAGGTGTCGGGAAGATACTTGCAGTTGGAGCCTCTTGAAAATCTGTAGGCCAGCGGTGTAAACTTGGGACTTGGGCAGGACAGCAAAAGCAGGGGGGGCGGCGGGGGAAGATCTTCTAAATTGGGCTCCGGATGGGAGGGCAAGGAGTGGAGGTATACAATGGGGGGTTGGGGGGGGAGGGGCATCATGGGAAGGTGTGACATCGGCGCACTAGGATTGATTCGTGCACTCGGGAATCAGCACCGAACGAAGATTGTCGAACGAGGGGGAAATATGGAAGTCGGACGCTATTTACGTCACTGTACGAAAGAGTCGCAAACCATGCTTACAGTCCTAGATTATCTGATTTCACGGACCATAAGACGCACTTTTTTCACTCGAAAATTTTTGATGAGGTCGGCTTGCGTCTTATGGGTCGAGGGGCTTAGTGTATACCTACTTATGGAAATAATTTCATCGTAAGATTAACTAGAATTCCTCTATCTTTTGTCTTATCTATTCCGTGATGAAGAACCTTTAACAAAAATAATGTTTAAAAAAGAATTTAAAATCCGGCAGTTTATTCCTGTAAATTTTTAACATTAAAATATGTTGATTATTACAGTGCAGAGTGAAAAAATCACATTGAGTGTTATTTGCCGGTACGTCCTATGAGGGCCGGGAAATGGGGTAATCTACATCCACGAGTGAACTGCGTTCTCGTCTCGCTGAAAGTGAAACCTTATTGCAATTGCTCTTTTGGAGATAAGTTTCCCAAGAGAGCATACATTTATAGTGAAATGAAAACGCCTAGGAAAATTTTCATTCCCAGTTTCATGCCCATAAGTGAAACCGATTTTACTTTTAGTAACCTTTAATTTTTGCGACCGGTTTCTCCTAGGGGAGTAATGTCATCCGGTGCCAAACCGGTTGCAAAGGTAAAACGTGAGCGGGAAAGTAGTCAGTCAGTAGTGTTTTTCACTTTCTGTGAAATATGTGTCATTATATTAAAAGCATTCCCATCATGAGATTCCAAGAATTGGCGTTCATCTGATGCAGTATTGAGAACATATTGTCCTGTCATTCAGGCCGACGAACCCAATCGGACGAAAACCTTGGGAATATTTGTACCCTCTGCTCTTTTGTAACTTTATTTACTTTATTTAAGTTTCTCCGTATATAATAAACGGTATCAGGCTTCACTTCGTGGTAGTTATATGTATCCATGTTAGGAATAAATATATTTTGTACTTTTCCACAGTTTTTGTACTTTTCCACAGAAATCTTTGGAAAAGTACAAAATATATTTATTCCTAACATGGATTTTTTTCCTGAATTTTAATGAATCGAATAGGGATATTTTTCTCTTATTCGAACGCTCTTCACTCACCAAGATCTTCACAACTGGACGACAGGCACCAGAACGATTCTCTTGACATTTATGTCGAATAGAACTTTTAAAATTCAGATAAATACTTAATTAAATTGCAAAAGAGTTGTTTATTGTAGGGCGGACTCGTTTGACTGAAATAGTGGGTTAATAAGCAAAAAATTAAAATCATCTATATAATTACGTTTGAAAATAGTAATTGGGAAGGATGGTGATTTTAAGCTAATTACTACATATAGGTTTATTAATTATTTGTGGGATCTGAATAGGGAATTTAAGAAAAGCTAGAGAGGCGCAGAGGAGAGAAAATTGGTTGATAAACAATTAGAAGAAAATGAGTATGATAAATTAATAGCTAGTGACCTAACAAATTTAAGGGCAGCGTACAGAAGGCTGTGCTTATATAAAATATTAACTTTAAACTTGAAGACCGTAATTGATGACAGAGATCCAGGATTTGGTACTAGTGCAGCAGGAGTAGTGTTAATACGTATTATTTCATCAATAGCTGTAGAAACTTTACAATTACTTAGCTTACGTATTATTAGAAGAGCTTTACTACATTACATGTTAGTAAATATATGCTCTCTAAAGAAATATTCATTCGCAAGAAATATTCTTGAGTTGTAAAGAACATATGACAATATTCACAGAGAATTTTGTTTTACCTCAATATTAATAGCAATCCTTTAAAATACTCTCAAAGTAAGAGAAATTTGTAGTAATAATTTTGAGAAAAATGTATTTAGCAATTTATTAGTAGCTGACTAATATTTTTTAATAAAATAATAATAAACAATGTACCCAGTGTGAATTTGAATGGTACTATAAGAGGTTAAATTAGCGTGACCAAGGAGAAAAAACACGAGGACAGGAATTACTTGAGTCTTTATCGAAAACGGTACATGAATCAGTTTATGAGAGCACACTAGATTTATGCGATTGTATATTCAACATTTAAGGAATACGCGCCATTACGTTTGAATTTACGTAAACGTGATGAATTGTTGAGGGTTACTTAAGGTGCGATTATTTAGGCGGTCGTAACGCTCGAGGAATAGATTGAATCACATTTAGGGATGGCAGAAATGTAATTAGTCAAGAGATTTCAATCGTTTACGATAAGTTCCATTATTGAACTCAAACTGAGTATTTACTGGATGAAGATATGATTGTTTATCTTGGGTGTTCTGGAGTAAATGGAAAAAACTAGGCTGTGACCGCCATAGAACGTCTATTTTCTTTCGGAACATTTCCCATTAAACCCTTTTAGAATGCTTAATTCAGAATTTGAGTCTACCGAACAAATTATAAACAGTTCAATCGAATTTTTAATTAGCCATAAACTCAGCGCTCACATTTTGAACTTAATGCTATCCCAAGTTGTAATGAAGACTATGATCGGGTGTCTACACATTAGTTGTACGGGGTGCATACACGTTTTTCTCGTTCGTTATAGTAGCAGTATTTTTATTTATGGGGTTTTTCGATGGCTATGGTCATTTTGCACCTCTTCAAATCGTAGAAAAACCCTATTGGACAATCACAACACTCATGCTCTGGACTGGATTCGACCTTTGGACTAGCCGGCTAGCGCGCTACCGATCAGATTGACCCGGTCGACTTTCCCGTTCCTTCTACGTATTAGTTGATAAATTAACTAGGGCGATTGAAGGAGTGACTTAATTTGATAATTACAATTATAAAAATGATTACCAAAGGTTTCAAATTGAAAGAGATTTATTTGTAATAGAACTAGACTAGGAAAGTCACCAACTCTGGACGAATTATTCGTAATTGGTTAAAAATAGTGTTGTCTTATAAAATAAAAGATTTCAAATTTTCTTGACCTTAAACAAGGCATCTGATGAATTAACAAAGGAATGGAAAAAAAACTCATCAATATCTATATTTAAAAATTGGACATAAATATAAAGCATACGATAGTTATAGATTGGTAATTTAATGAATAAAGTTTCTAAAATCATAGTAAATTAATAGTATAATATAAGTATAACTTTGAGAAAGACGAAAACCTTGGATTTATGGGGCAAGAGCCACTGAGGGGTTAAAATTACAATAGTGCCACGAACTAGGACAAGTTTATAATTTCCAATTCTTAGGAAATAAGATAATGTATGAAAAGATATGAAAAAAGAAATAAGAAAAAGATGTAAAATTATTCTGCTGTCGAGGTAAAATTTGTGGTTATACCTCTATAGTGGCACAATAAAATAACAGGAAGGGAAAAGAAAAACAGATAACATTTTTAATGTTATGGCCAACACTATTGTATGGATGTGAATTCTGGACAAATAAAAAGTAAAGAATGCTAGATATGCCGTTTTCTAGGTTGGTTAAAGGCTCCACAAAGCAATAGACCAAGGAATATAGGCATTACAAGGGAATTTTTAGAACGGAGGCCATTAATGAAAAATTTAAAAGCCATATAGAACGGATGAAGAAAGGAAGATTCGCAAAAGAATATGTCGCTCAGTCGTACGTGCCAAACAGACCTACTAACTGTAAGGGAAAGAGAAAATATAAGATAAAAAAAAAGAGTTCAGTAATTGACAGAAATCCCTCTGACTTATAATATTTGTATTTTACGGTTTTATTACATTATCTGCAACACAAATAATCATATTTGAATATGCATAATGGAAAATTTCTGTTTCAGAGTCAACTACTACGCTATGCGCCCCAATGCTATGTTAGGGAATTAATTCAATGGAAGAGAGAGAGAGGGAGAGATCAGTGGATTCGAATGATAGAGTCTAAAATGGCAAGACAGGATGTGCGAAAGAGTTGAATTGGGTTGGAACTCGTATGTTGGGAATGGGGGATAAATTCAATCGAAAAAATAAACGGGTGACCCGCTATAGGCGGTGAGCCAGCTAAGATCGTTGCCTTTCATTGATGAGACATGCAAAGCTGAAAATTTATTCAAAGATACCTCAGAAGAAGTGGAGGGGGAATTCTAACGTAGGCCGAAACATGAATTCAGAGCGAGGAAAGTCTTGGAGTACGAGGAAATAAAAGTTAGGTCGAGTATGTACCGTAAGAAATGCGATAGTACGAGTCGTATTATTGGAAACATTAAGAGTGAATTTATATGCGTATTTTAAATACATGTACCCAGTGTATATGTAAGCATAAACTAAAAGAACACGAAATAGTCGTGCTATTGGACGGACATGCCGTATTCGTCTGACGAACACGGCATGGCATAAACAAAGAAATAGGTACTTAGAATAACAAATATATCTCTGTGTGTGCGCTGGCAATCTTATGCTACATAGGTATTATATCATAATGACACTTTTGCAAGATATGGAAAAATTATAAAAAAATATATTATCTCTAATCTTGCAAGTTTTTTGATGATCTATATTATTCCAGACAAACTGGGGCGTATAGAAAAAAATTTCAATATGATTTTTCCACAGATAAAAGAGAAGAGAAAATATCAAGGAGTGCTCTTCTTCTTCAAATAAATATTAAATTGTGGAATTGCAGTATTTTCAGTTCTTTCAAGATGAAAGAACTCCACCGAGAAAAAAATCTCGACACTCACTGTCCGACCCAAAGAGCGCTCGCTCTTCTTTCGAACGAACATTGGTTGCTTAGCGCCGAGTCCTGGATTCGTATTTCTGAGTGTTCCAATGACATAAAATACGATACAATGCACATTCACGTAGGCACCAAGCTCTCTCCACCCGGTCGCATTCTCTCTCAAATTCATCATCTTGGAAGAATTCGTTTCTTCTCTGTTTGCTCCATTTACACTTCACAATTAATAATTTTATGGAGCGCATTTGCAGAATTTCTCTTTATCAACACGGGATTTTGATTTTCAAAAACTCATTTAACGTTTTTTGAACTGCACCCCACAAAATATTCGGAATGATTCCAGTTTATGCTTCATTACCATTACATTTTTAATATTTATTTTTATAATTTTTACGTACTTCAATTAATATAAGTTGAAATGGAAATATTAATTCTGTAGAAAAACAAACAGGGTTCATATGGTTTTTTAAATTATTATTTTGTCTTCCGTGCTTCATCCCTAAATGTGTAGATAAGTACCTATCTACGGTATTAACTGTACACGCTTTGGGTAGATGTTATCAACTTCTATTTTTTTATATTTACCATTATCACGAATAAGCCGACCGGGTTAGCCTGGTGTAAGTAGCTGAACTAATCAACCAATGAAAGAGACGGTCATGAGTAATCCCCATCAAAGACAACGCTGATGATCGAGCTTTGAATTTCCGAGAGAAAATTTCGCCTGACGAAACCGTAGTGTCGGCGACAACATAACTGTAATAACTACGTAATTTCGATCTCTTAATTGTAAGGAAGTGGTTTATAAATTTCAGTTAAAACAATTGTAATGTATGGCATAGCCGATGTAATATTACATGGCTTAGTACAACTTAGTAACACCTAACGGAAAAGTTAATTCGGAAACCAAGTTTCATTATACGCGTAACGGTTCTGTAAACACATAACCATTAAAACGCAAATGGTCATCATTGGACTTTCAATTCGAACATGTATTAATCCCTCTGAATTCCATTTTATTTTCCCCTGTATTATATTTTTCACGAATTCATTATTCCTCAGGATATTCCGAACCCATCTTGTCCTTTTTCTTACCTTACTCCATATTTACTTCTATGTCACTTCTGTACACTTCCTTGTTTTTCAACTATTTTGACCACTTAATCTTCAGCATTCGCCTCCTATACCTTGCTTCCTTGTTTGTGGTGAGCATTGTTTGTGCCAGCAGTTGTCGCTTGCTTGAGCTTCCTCGGGTATCGCAGTTGTCTCGTCGAGATGAATGCATCCTAGGCGGAGTCAATCTACAACTATGTCCGTGGAGGTCCTTCCTTTTCCGTTGTGTGCTGCTCCTAGGATGGGGGATTCCATTTGTTCTATTTTCTCCTCGTAGCGCAATGTGTGCAGTCAGATTCCGAAAACTAAGATTTAAGTTAAAAAAAATCTATTCGCATGTTTTACTTCTTCCGTATAGTTTCCATTGTGTTTAAGGTTGTCCCTGGGGTTCAATTTAATCTACTCTAACTGAGATTTAGTCCGCATAAACGTGGCATGTTAATTTTTTATCCGTTCACTTTGATTACTCTGATCCCTTTTTCTCGTACCTATATCTTTTAGTGCACCTCTTCCAAAAATGCACTCAAAAGCCCTCGCGAGAGTTAACACTCTTGTCTAGCCTCTAATTATTTTATCTGCTATTTTTCTCCGGTTTTTAAATTGAATTTTTGTGACCTCATTCCGGCAGATTTGATAGATTGCGCTTTTAACGTTATAGTCGAACGAAATTATTAATGAACTGACACAAAGTCAGATGATTTCCTAATTTTAAACAATTAAAATGAATCACTGTTGTATTTAATGAATATTCCGAATATTGCATTCCTTCAATACTTACTGGATACGTAATGAGTATGTAAATAATCTCGTTATCTCGAAGGAAAATTGGGCTAATATTATATAATACAATGTAACTCATACTTGAATATGAAGTTTGCTAAATATGAAGTTACTTGAATATAAGTTTTCTCTAATTTTATTCCATCCAAGTGATCATATTTCGCTGACATAATCCAAGTTTCTAGGTTCACCTAAACTAGTAAGCCGTCACTTTTGTGGTAAAGAAAGAGGTTAGATAACACTTATCAATTTCGATATTGTTTAAAGTAAATCCTCGAAACCCATTTAGGATTTCTTTGATAATAAAATTTCAATCACCATTTTCTTAGATTATGTTAAACAGCCGAGCATCTTCACAAAATAACAATTAATTAATTGTTATTAAGATCAGTGTACATTAAGTGTGCCATTCTGTGATAGGAAATAATTGAAATATACTTGAATATGAATTCTAAGAAAAAATTTCTGAAAGTAAAATTACATTTTTCCTTAAATGTTTATTTAAAATAAATAAGCTTGTAGCTATTTAGTAGGTATATGGTAGAAAACAAATTTCAAGGAGGAGTTTTTAGGAATGAAGTATAATATAATTGATCGAAAACATTATGTCCAAAATGAATATCTGTAATGAATTATAGTGACTAGAAACACCGTAAATCAGTCAGATCTTAAATAAAATATAGTAGAAGGCAGTATATTAAAATCCCTGATAAGTACAGAAGCGCCCTTCAAATGTTTACCACGCAACAATCATTAGGGATTGAATACAAAATAAAAATCTACCATTAGTTGAAATTCTCTCAATAGTTGATGCCAGTAGAACTGGGTAGAGTTCGAAGCAAACAAATTTTATCAGAGTCAATGCTTTTCTCATAAATAGATGGCAGTATAGATATATAATTGCAGTCTAGATCTTTAGCATAAAATACATTTCGTCATTATAGCCGTTTATAGAACAATTATATCGTATCATCACCACGATTGACTAAATAGTTGAAAAATACATACTTTCACTCTAGCTTCATGTGATCGAATTGTTTTTATGCCACCTTTTGCGTCGCCATAATAAGTGAAATCTCTGAGGATTTTCCATTGAAGGCGCATTTTGGATAGAACTTTTGTTTAAGCTCCTCCGTACAGCGAAAACCTTTCAACTCAGCATTCCTTCCATGTCCATCGATTCTCCAAGGCTTTCGGCTTCGACGGACTTTCAGCTCTCGAGAAGAAAAACGGGATAATATTTTAATGGTAACCATCTCCGAAATGGTGACGTAAAAAGCTTTCGACGGCCGGCGTTGCTCGGCTTCCTTCAAACACCCCCGCGCATCCCTGTAGCCTGTCATAGAAGAATGGAAGGGGGAGATGGTATCCCCTCCTTCCAAGAGACTCTGAACCACGTCCCAACGCTAATTGCCACTACGCATTGAACCCATCAGTCACATCGCTAATTTGCAACGTATAACAATCGCCTTTACTTTAGTTGGGAGAAAAACATCCCCTCAATTAGTGGTAGGTGACCTGAGACAAGTTTTCTTAACCGCAAAGGTCAATTTGCCAATTAAGGGGTCTGTTAGACCAAGGGCAGTAGGAATGGGGAAAATGTCCCGTTATAACAATGATAGTTATCCTCCATTGCTTTATTGAATCGGCTGTGCTACATTTATGGCTTATTGTAAAAGATTTATAAAACGACATAGATATTTAAAAAGCATAACAATTAAATTTATTCTGCTGATAGTCCTGGACTCAAAGGACTGGCCCAAGGGAGTATGCAATGTTAGAATTGGTAAGCAGAAAGGATCTTGTAAGGTTTGTGTAAATAAAGGAGTGGGTTTAGTAGGTTTTCGGACCGCTTATCTGATTTATAGCGTATAATTTGGTCCATAGGTCCAGTATGTGAATGCATTCCAGTAAAAAAGTATGATAAAAAGAATTATGAAACTCAAATTACGAAATCTTCAGGGCTGCATTTTTATTACAATAAATATGTATAATAATACTACTGATATTGAATTCAAAACAACAATAATAATTAATTATTTCGTATCTGTTTCGTTACAATTACTACGTCACTTTACCTATCGCGAGTTTTACGGTCGACGGATCATGGATAGCCGAGTTTAATTTCTCAGGTATTCATAATAATTCTGGTGTCAAAAGGCGGGCAATCAAAGCGAAGACGCCAATGAAGCCATGAGTGACCATTGGAATCGCCATTCACTCAAGGGGGAAGCGGTTGGTCCTCCACGCCTCCTCAATAGGACTTCAAGACAACGCCCCACCTCAGAATTCACAGCGTCCACTGGTGGGTGGTAGCTGAGAACTGTGTTACCTTACTGACCTAGTTACTAAGCCCAACGGCGTACTTTTGACACGCCGCGGTGCATCGGAGAGTGGAGGGATATTTTTTTACGGATTGGAAGTAGCGCTAAACTTAACGATGTCTTTAGGCCAGACATTTTTCCTCATCAATGCTGTAAAGCTCATAAAATCTCTGCAATGTTATTAAGCTCATATTATATCTACAATAAACCTTTTCCTAAACGCCTTGGTGATTTCGTTGGAACATTACCTATCCCTGCTGACTCGTTACACTTCATTTTTCTTAATGATACTCCCATCTCTTCGTATAGACTATAGAATCTCGATCGTTGGTCTATTACCTCGCTTACTCAACATTCTACCCTCCATTATTCTTCAACAACCCATCGCCTCTTGAGTACCTCTTCTATTCTTCTTTTCTGTCTTATTCGGATTTCCCCAAGCAATTGACTCCTTTACTTGTATTTATTTGTACTGGAGTATTTTAATTTAAGAAATGATTTTTTACTTAAGGTGTAATTTTTTTATTAGAATGAAGTTAAAATATCGTGTGGTCAGCTGGAAAATATTTGTAAAATGAAATCATTGAACCTCGCTGTTGAATATCCGTACATGTTTTTTAATTCGGAAAATATTATCGATCATTGAAATATAACTTCTTTTAGAAATCACGCATTGGTGTTTTTAAAGAACGAATTCAGTACATCGATAAATTTCCCACTATATTAAATTCGTTTTTCATCTAATTAATTTTTTTCTTGAATTATTACGTAGAAAGTGTTTCTGAAATTAAGCTGCACTGAAAAATATTTGGTATTTTTTTCATGTGGTATGAACACTTTGAAGTGTTACGAAATAAGAATTTCTCAAATCATCAATTCACTCAACTCTCTGCCTTTTATGTTTTTATTTATCTTCATACCAAATGCACTATTGCAATTGAAAAATTAATTCTTTGAATGAAGAGAGAGCCGTGGCTCGGTGACAGCTGGTATTTTTCCCACCGAAATAAAGTTGCATGGAAACTTTGTGTTGACGAGTCTTTGTTTGGGTTCGTCCAATGAAGATACTTTCCCGGAAAGTTTTTGATACTTCCGAAGTCTCCTTTCAGAGCCATCCACTCCTTCATAATGCCATGTTTAGATAGAAGATTGTTATCGACACTTTCAACGATCCGCTAATCTTCCGGTGGGGTAGATTTTTGATGAACTCACTACCTATCAAATATACTCCGTCCTACGATATATCTTTTTAATCTTCAAACATTTCCAACCCGCCATCCTTATATATCAAATCCCTATTCATTCCATCCCTCTGACTCGCTTACCCAAAGTTTCACCCTTAATTACAGTCTTCATGAACCCATCGCCTCCGAGTATCCCTTCCATCCACCTTTTCTGACTTATTCGTGTTTTTCCGACACCAAACCCACATCTCAAAAGCCTCCAGCAAGGCCCATCATCCTTCCTCAGGGACTAGATTTCACATCCTTGCAACGCTAGTATGATCCATATGAGTGCTTTCAGTAACCTTGTTTTCACATCGTTCATTATGGGTCCTCTCATCAACTCATTCCTTTTCGCAAATGCCTCTTTTGTTAATGAAATTTTTCTGTTACCCTTTCCTTATACGTAAGACGCTACCAAACAAGACATTTTTTCTATGTTTTAGCTTATGTCCTCCTAGTCTTATATATATAAATATAATAAAAGGATTCCTATCTTCTCGAAATATTGTTACTTTGGTTTTTATTCCTAGTTTTTTAAATCCAACATCTCCCACATTGGTCGTATAGTATTTGCAACAATATCTTTGACTGAAATACTAATGGTATTCGGATCTTGGTGACTTGGCTAGTTCCCTATCCACTTTAATTCCTCATTCCAGAGCTTCCCATGATTCTTTCTCGTCTCCTCTGTGTACAAGTGAAAATTAACTCTCTAAATCTTCTACCTAATTTGGCCTCTCCAGACTCTCCGCCTGCTAACTTTATTCGAGTGGCTACTCCGTCATCTTTACTTGGACGGTCCGAGTTGTTTGGAGATTTAGAATCTTATGCTAGCCTAAGCCTATACTTCCAAACTAATACTAATCTCTTTAAATCGTGAATCAATTTCTCCCTTACTATTCTGTAAGTCTACAAAGCGGACCAATGCGGCCAACCGGGTTTACCTGGTGGGTATCGTACTTTCCGGCTAACCCAAAGGTCGCGGGTTCGAGTCTCACCCAGGGCAGGGTCTCAAGGCGCTAGCTGAATTTAAAAATAAAAGAATAGGTGAATATTTAGAAGATAACCCTAAATCATTTTGGTCCTATGGCCGGGAGGTTCAAGGAAAGAGGTCGACAGTAAATTCACTGAATAATAACGGAGAAAAAATCACCAGCAGTTTAGATAAAGCGAACACCTTAAACTCATTTTTCAATAGTGTCTTTAATAATCCCACGAATGAAATATTGGAGAAGTTACCAAACCGATTCAATGAGCCTATATCTAAAATTGAAATCTCTTCAGTCGGAATCCAACAACAGCTTGAAGACATTTGTTCAAACAAATCACCAGGACAAGATAAAATCCCGACCCGCTTGTACAAATTAATGGCAATGGAAATAGCTCCCTATTTGAAAATATTCTTCAACAAGCCCCTAGATGATTGTGCGGTTCCCAGGGACTGGAAACAATGTTACTTCCATACTTAAAAAAGGTGACAAAGAAGACCCCAGTAATTACCGACCCATATCGTTAACATCCATCCCTTGAAAAATTCTTGAGCATATCATCGTTAG
>WURS02220194.1:0-19998 GCA_011762765.2 Rhinocypha anisoptera | reverse complement strand
TTAATTTACTATAATTTGAATGCTGAATTTCGCCAAATGGCGGTTACTCTTGTATGAATGAATATATATATATATATTTGTCAACAATATTTTAATATCTTTTTTACTAAAACAAAAAGATATTTAATTATAAGCTTTTTTCATAATCTCTGCATTTTTCTTTTTCATATTATATTTTTTCACGATTCACTTATCTAGGGGGGTAGCTGCCCACCCCTACCCATATAGATATATATGTATATATATTTCCTTCTTTCCCACCTTGGGCAGATATTTATGAAATAAGGCAGTTACTCCTAATGTGATCCATTCCTTACTGGTTAATTAGCATTATTAATTAATGAGAATTACTCATTAAAATAGCCTTGCACTTTTAATAAATAATAGGGCAGTTTTTTATGGCACACAAAATGTTAAAAATCTCCATTATTCAATTAGTTTTCGTAAGGGAAAGATTGAAAGCTGGTGATACTCATTAAAATGAACATGTTTTTAGTTTCTTATAAAGGGCACTATAAGTGAACTTGTGGAGCAGTGTTATTAGTCCATCTCTTTACTTGTTAGTTCCGTGGTTAATCAGATAGGCAAGATTTTGTTCTGGATTAGCAATTTATTATCAGTAGGACGTGAGTACATGTGCCAACTGAGTTTGCCAGGTATCGACTGACTTACACAGCTGATCTCACATGGTTACACCAAGTGCCACTGATATTCAGGTATGTGACCCCCCTGACACCATCCACCCTAAGATCTCTGTTTCCAATATTATATTACAGTGTAGTTTTACCCTTATAAATAGTTTCACTCCTTTTTAGAAAACTAGAGAAAAATTTTACAGAAAGCAATTTTAAATCCCATCAGGGTAGGGTTAAATACCACTGTTCCATAAAAAATTGTGATAGAAACACAGAATAAGAATACTTTTTTCAGCCCTATGATAATTTTGATTGGTTAGACTAAAGTCCAACAACGTGAAAATTCACGCATCTGTGTATGGAGCAATTCCTTTCCCTATATCACCTCTGGTCTCCCATTAAGATTTGGTAACTACAAAATCACTCAGCTTGGATAAAGATGGAGGTGACTATAGAGTTTTTTTTAGGTTTGGAGGTCCCTGGGATTTGAATGTAGCCCGCCTGTTGTGTAGCATTTCTCTATCCACTGGGCATCCTCTCTTTGTTATGTATAGTAATGGTAAAGGTTCACCTAATTAGTTGTGGATATGATGGATGAATGAGTAAGCAAATCCAAAAATGGTTATGAATTTCCACAGGTGGATGCATTAAAAAACCAGTCCCTCCTGTTCAAGGATATTGAACCTATTGCCATTCGGTTTGCAAGTGCCCTGTTAAAGAGAGGCTTCAAGAAAGGAGATGTCTTCTTTTACATCACATACAATTCAGCACTTCTCTATGGCCTTCAGTTTGGAGTGTGGCTTTGTGGTGGTGCTGTGAGAGGATGCTTCCAGAGGGAGGATCCTGGTGAGACTGAAACTTTTTATAATTAATTAATACTTATTATTAATTAAAAATATCCCATAGACCTCAATCCAAGAAGTGCATTGATGTGTATAATTTTATGCCAATATATCTTGTTGTGTACACTAGTCAGTTCTCTAGAAGTATTGATAAAAAATACTAACTTGCACATTATCCATGATCTCTCCATTGCTGTGCTTGTGATTAATCAGTAAATCATCAGTAATTTTGGTGTTATATAAGTAAGGAACAGACCCTTGTAGAGTTCAAAAAAGCTAACAGTAACCAGTAGGTTGATAATTATCATCATGATTGTTCTTGTTAATTACTAATATTACATACTTATTACCATTTTGAGGTGGCTTTTATAAACAACCTAATTTGATAATATTATATTAATTCCTCTTCTTAATCCTCTTCCCTCTATCTTTCTATTTCTAAAATAAATTATCATGCATTGACTGACTTCACAGCTTTTCCAGATATCTATAGTCATCATTTTCCAGGTGATAAAAAAAATAATAATAATATTTTATTGGTTCACAGGACATGTAATAACTGTATAGAAAAAGTCAATCATTCATTACATTGGACAGATATAACTAATGCAGTATATAAAACAATAAAAATAACAAAGAAGGAGGTTATTTTCCTAGAGAAAGCGATCACAATTCATCATCTGTGTAGCATTGAAGGTAATGATGATGATAAAAATTGACTAGGTTTGGAATTGAACAATGACAGCATATTTATTTCCCTTAGATCCCTAGGAAGTGCATTCAAGAATTTGACACCCACATACCCATGGTTCTTAGAAAACATGGATTAGTTGTGGATAGTTACTCTTAAATTATTGTGTTATACATATGCACATCTGAATTGGTATTTAGATTAAGCAGATATTTATTTTGCTGTGCAAAAGTTATGGTATAGAGAATAAACAGACAGGGAAGGGTAAGAATTTCAAATTTGTTAAAGGTCTGCAACTGGTTCTGGTTTGGAACTTTTCCTAAAATCCTTACTACCCTAGGGTAAATTTCTTGTTGTGGTTATCCCATGCTGACTCCTAGAAATTTCCAGTGATAATAAACAAACATTTCCTTTATCACAAAGAGATAATGTGATTTATTTATAAGAGTTTCACTTGGGATTTATTATCCAGTGATAGTTTTGGATTATTTTATAGACTTCTATATTATTATATCTAATATTAAATAATTATTATTCCTAAAAATGTTTATATTATCTACAGGACAGTGGATTGAGCTCTGAAACATTAGCTGTGAATTTCAAACATAAGAAGGAAAGGTTCCTGAAAGTATTAAATTTCTTATCATCGAAATGAATTTTTGTGTTAATGCTCTAAATGTTATTACTTTCCATTTATATTTTTGAAGATGAAGTAGAAAGGCAGATGAGGGTCACAAATAGCAGATTTATTCTCTGTGAACCAAAAACGGCAGCATTGGTGAAGATGGCAGCTGAGAACTTGGGCTGGCCAGTGAATTATTTTTCCATTGATGGGGATGTGGAAGGAGCCTCTTCAGTAGAGGAAATGGCCTTGAATGATGATGGATCAGGTGAGTAGGCTTTGTTGTAGTATATGCCTCTGGGGCAATGGTTTAGAATTGAAATTAAGACTCAAAAAAGAGATCAAAGGGTTAATGCTAATGTTAAAGATGGTGCACAATGTAACTATCTCTTAGTGAGAATACATATTATGTCCGTTATAAACTTGTATATGTATGATATTATAGTACACACCAAAAGCAAGTTTATTTGTAGATCTTCAAATTAGGAGATCTTCACTCTCTCCACAATAGACTTCATTTAGACATACCAAATTGAAGACTACAAAAATCGATAGGATGGTAGGAATTAAATGTGACAATAAATTACATAAAATAATTCAAAATACATATGTTTTTTCCAGAATTTAAGTTCTCACTCCATTGATGGCTGCTTAAAAACCCTTTTTATTCAGTGAAGGAGTTTTTTTCCTGGTGAAAACTGTTGTGTTATACATTCCTCTGCCCATTGGTTTATGCGTATTGTATTTTATCTATGCATGAACTGAGGTCTATAGAATTTCTATTCATGACCAATAAATATTTTTATCATTATCACTGTTATTATTATCAGGCTTTTATTACTTCTGCAGGCTGTTAATGTATTCATATATGTATTTGATTAGCCAATAGGACCATTTTCATTACAAATATCTAATTATCATATTGTTTACATTCACTGCCCATAATAATAATACTGTCTCAATTATCACATAAATTCCAGCTTATGATAAAGAAATCACCATAAATCCTGAGCAAGATATCCTGCTTATCCCAAGTACCAACGGCAGTACCGGTGCCCCTAAAGGTGTGCTCCACACACACTTAAACATGGTGACATTGGGGATTACTGCTGGAGCACCAGTAGATTTAGCAAGGTATGTTGGGCTGTGTAGGATTTGGAAGAATTTGTTTTATTCCTCAAAGTTTCTCTAAAACATTCAAATTAACAAGTTGTGCATTGGCTTACTTATTTCTGGAATAATGATCAACCATTGTATTAATCAGAGAAATCTCAATTTCTCTATTCGCCCATTGTCTCTTTTTTTTAAGGCTGTAGAAACTTGTAGCTATTCATACACTACCATGTAGGAAGAAATTGAGAGGGATTTCAAAGTAGTCATTTGAGGAAAGATTTGTGGAATTTTGTTTTTAGGAATAGCATTTTAACAGTGTAGGAAATATCCTTACTCTGTGGCATTTTATGATAAGAAACTGGTTTTGAGGGAGGAGGTTGAGAATTGGTTTTCCAGTTTTCAATGAAGGAATTTTGTTTTTTTGTATGGGGGTTTCTGAGGTATGGATTTATGGTTTAAGTATGATTCCTAAGTTTTAAAACATTTTTTTACTTTAGTTGACAACAGTTTCACTTGCATTCTAGCTGGCATCCTCAGGTTGAAAGGGGATTGCTGTGGTTTATGCTGTCTTTATGTACGATAAGTAGTCCCTTCTCATTGCTGACCTCTGATTGGTTAGCTGCAGGATGGTAATTTCCCACACACTATGAACTGGATACTTATGTTTTCAGTTAAATTTTTCTGGCAATATTGCTATTTTAATTGCCTTTTATGAAGCTTAAGGCAGTATCACTTCTCTTTGGCAGTCACTTTTGTTTCCTCAAATTTTATGTTATGCCCCAGTTCCTTCACGGTTGCTCCGATATGATGGATCAGTTGTATTGATTTATCTCTGTGGCCCTTAGGTCACCAGGGCAGGCGATCCCATTACTCTGACAGAAGGGGGAGAGAGTCGCTAGGGCTTGTGATTTCCAATCTCTGTTTGAGATTCCAAGTATCCCATAGCAAGGGATTTGAGGAATGAAGCTTCTAGGAGCCCTTGGAACACTTTGGTGTTCTTTAATTCAAACCGCTCTAAATGTGTAAGTTTCAATTATGTATGATTACCTGCAGAAGCATGGCACCTAATATACTTCTCCGTACATACTGTGGAATTATGTCCTTGGACATTTATTTATTTATTTTCAATCGCCCACAAACAGCACTAATAGACCAATTACTGTGGGCACTATAACATTTTTAATGTCAAGGATAAAATACACATAACCATGCCTAGGTGGAGATTGAAAAATCCGCCTAGTTGGGATTCGAACCCGCGACCTCTGGGTGGGCAGAAGAGGACATTACCGTGCCATCACTGAGGCCAACATCATAAGATTGATGGGTATCTTTTTCAAGCAGTGTTATCTTGTGCTGACATCATGCTTCCTCAGGAGAATAGCTATCTTTTTGGTGGTTTCTGTGATAAAAGGAATGTTGGCATAAATTTTGGCATCAATTCCTTGGGTTCATTTGACCTTTCCTTGGACATGAATTATCCATGTCTCCTACTTGGTGGTCTTTTTGACCCCTAGGCTATGGAATACATTGGTCAACATTTTGGATTACAACTGCAGAGAATATTTTCATGTACATATGACTGCTGACTTTCTACCATATATAGACCCTTTCTAAATTTTATGCCCCCTCCTTTACATAAAGCTTGAAATGGTCCGCACTTTCCTATTGTTCCGGGATAGGGGGCCCCTTTGCAGTGCCCTTTATGATTGGGGTTAGATGGAAGAGAAGACTCTTTAGTCTCAATCTCGCCCCAAAATAAAGACAATCTATCTATCTATCTATGATGGGTCACGACCCTTGGGTGAGTTTGATGACTGCATTCCATCCGCTAATATTTGGGAAATTGTTTTATGAATCACCCTCTTCATTTCCCTTAGTTGTTGCAGAGTTTTGGTAGAATGCTAGTTATAAATGAAATTATTTATGTACTATTTGGTATCATAATTTATTATTATGGAAAATAAATTTGAAATTCATTTTTGGATGATATATTATGACTATAGTTAATTGTATTGCCACTACTCCCCTTGGAGGGAAATGAACTACGAGGTCAATAAGGGTTGTCCCGGGTCCACCATCTAATAAACCTTTGTTGAAAATAGAAGTTGAAGAGTGGCTTGACTATTTTACTCCAGCACACACCCATTGCTAAAGAACAAGGCTGAGGGGTTAAGGCCAAAGTAACCATTTCTCTGTAGAGTTCTCAGTAGGTGTGATTCCTTCCTTGCTAGTGGATTGACATTTGATAGGCAGAATTCACTATTTGGCCACCAGTGAAACTTTCTGTGTAGATTGGTGATATGACATGTTCAACTATCAGTTAGTATGAATCTTCTTTCTGTATGCCATGACACCAAGTTTCTTGTTGCTTCTTTTCTTCACCATAACATCCAAGAGGGTAGTCTTTTGTCCTTTTCTAATTCCATGCTAAACTCTATGGGTTGATGCTGGGAATTGAGATGTTGAAGAAATTTCTCCAGTTCACTGTATAGCGGAAGTATAGCAGAGAAAAAATCTTCAGCAACCAGCCTACCACAGGGCAGCATTGAAAAGGGACCTTTAAAAAGGGTCTATAAGGAGACAAAAACCATAGAAATCTACCTTCAATCCAAAGAAACCAGTTGGAATGCTGACAAAACTATTAATAAGTAAAACCAATGAAGGTGACGAAAACATAGGAATCAAATAGAGATAAAAGCATTTGGTGTTTTCTAATTTAATTGATTACAATTTTGATTGCTAAATGCTATTTGTCTAATACTCTTTTGTCATTTTCTTTATAATAAAATTAATATTATCCAAATGATGTAGTTCCTGAGCATTTTTCTCATTAAAAAATACTTTAAAATTGATGAATGTTTCAGTTGTATTTATTAGATATTCTTATTCCTCGTAAGTGAAAGGAAATAGATTTTAGCTAGATATAGATTTTAGTTAGTGTTAGATTTTAGTTAGCTTCATCTATTAATTTGTTTCTTTAAACTATTTTTAAAGGGAAAATGTAAAGAGTGTGAATTTACTCTCTGTTATTGGAAACTTTAATATTGGGCCATTTCTTGCAATCAAGAATTCAGTTATGTTTGGCCATACCTTTATCACTATTTCTGAATTTGAAAAGGACAACTTTTTTAAATTAATGGAACATCACAAGGTAAGCACCTTCATTTTATTGTATGTGCTTAATTTATAAAACAAAGTACATTATTTGTAGTTTTTTAAAAAGAATTATACTTTAACATTTTTATTCTTTAACATACTCATTTATAAATTAAATTTATATTTTATCATTTGTAGGTCTCTGTAGTACTTCTTCAAATATAATTGATATGCATTAGAATTAAATTTATAAGATTAATATTATAAAATGCACATAAAACAAATAGAGTAGTATTATAAATCAAGAACTGAGTATTATAGAAGTACATCTGATTTGCTACCTTATTCAATCAAGTAGAGGTGATGTATTATTTTAAAAACTGGGTGTGTTACCAGTTTCATGAATATATATTTATATTGTTATTATGAATGTCAAGTACAACATTGCTCAGTAAAAACCTAACAACAGGTATCATAGCTATAGCACAAGGTCCTGCAAAGATATGCATCAACAATCTATCAGGACACACAAAACTACTCGGGGGCCCAAATCTATGGGTTTATTATTATTTAACTCCTTCTGGCTCCCTCCTGAGATCAAATATGAAGAACCTATATCTACTTTTAAGAAATTGTAATCTAAATTCCTTAAGGATAAAATGTTTAATTCTGTGAACGAATTTTACAACCTTAATTCTAAGTCTTATTTTCTGATATGTTCCATAACTGTAACCATGTTTGTTTTATAGTCTTTCCATACTCACCTTGACATGTCCTATATTTGTATGTATGCATATGCAACAAATCCTTGGACGAATAAATGGATTATTATTATTACAACTAATTCATCTGTCTGATTTTTGTGATAGCCAGATGCTCTTCTACTCTACCCATACCTGGCAAATGTTATAGCTTGCTGTCCAGAATCATTCACTAGTGATTTTTCCTACGTTAAAAATATATCATTGGCTGGTTCTGTAGTTGACACCTCAACTTTGGAAAATGTATCACATCGCTTTCCACATGCTAAGATTAAAACGGTAGGTTTCATTCTCTAAGTGTAATAAATACTAGTCATACTCTGTCCTGTGATCATACATCACCCATGTTAATGAAGGAACATAAATAACAATAACTTTACTAATCAAAATTAAAAAATAAATTACTTGTTTCAACAACCAATACTTTTAGAAATATTATGTTTATATGTAATTACATTAACTAATATAATCCATTAAATACATGCCATGAAAATGTTTACTCCTACCACTGCTTACCTTATTCTATGGTGTTATCAATACTGCTTCAGCAGCCTTTGTCTATCCCACAAAGGTCATGAACTCATAAATAAGCACAATAAAAAGTTTTGGTGTCTTATTTTATAGCATTAATTTTTGTAAAGCAAACATGTACTTAATATCCCATTCACTCTTGGTATTGCCTCACTTTATTCATTCATTAGTATAAAATCCTTGAATCAGTAGTCATTCACTTCATGATTTATTACCACTCAAAACAAACCTCTGTTTATGTGTCATATGCCTCCTCAAAATGAATACCCCAATATATTTCCATCCAATCATTTTCCAAGTACTAAGTTAACTGCAATTGTCTGATTCAAGAAACCTTCACCAAGTGTAAACTAAATTGTGCCCTCAATATGTATCAAGGCTGTGAAAACACTATATTCACCTTATCTTTCCTAGAATAACTGAGGAACAAGACTGTGGTTTCATATATTTTTAGGCAACAATTAATGATAAATGACATTTTAATCTTTCTTGTTAATTATCATGGTGTCTCATTAGAATATATGCATGAGAAGTAAAATGTTTCACTCAATATTGTTGTATCTTTTCAGTTATATGGAATGACGGAAACTCTAATAATTTCATCATATGACTTAGGGATTCACTACAAGATTCTAAGAGATCCTGAAAAAGAACTTCTGTTAAACATGAAGGTTTTAAAAATTGACAATGGTATGTACTAAATATGTTTAAGTAGATTAGTATATAAAATTATTTTGGATGTGTATAGGATAGAATGAGATCATGGGAGCCCAATGGGTGGAGTGGTTGGCAACTGAGTGGGAGAACTGGACTTCAATCTCAGTGATGACCTTGGACAACTCCAGGTAAACCCAGGCTAAGTGATTTTCTGGATACCAGGTCTTCCTGGGAAACCATGTGTGGCACAGGATAAGGAACTTACCCCATCTACCCTGCTATGTGAACACAATCTTCGAGCAACACAGATGCAGATCCACATGGAAGATGAGACAGCCAGAGACCAAATAAATTATATAATTATCGAATTATATGGAAATAAATAATGACCACTATCTCATGGTCAGGGAAAGTCATGATATAAGAAGATAAAAAAGAGTAAAACAAGTAAACCTTGAAGGAATATAATATACATGAAAGATTCACCTCAGCAATTGATGAAAAACTGGTGACAGCAAAAGAGATGAGCACTGAGTGACTAGAATAACTTGATGAAATCAATAATGGAAGTAGCAGATGAACAACTTGGATATGGGAGAGTTGCTTCCAGAAATCCACTGATAACTATGAGGATAAAATAGACGAAAGAAAAAATACAAGAATACAAAAATTTAACACTTCATTCACACATAGTATCATTTCATTAATAACAGATTTTTCAGTTTTAAACTAATTACATTTTTACAGAAATTCAACTGATCAGATATTGTTGCAGACTTTGATATTCAAATTCTGGTAAAGAATATCTGAGTGATATTGAATATCACTTTGCCCTGGTGAGTTTGTAAAACTGCAGAAGATTATTTATTCTGTTCCCATCAATTGTACACACAATGCAAGCCTACTATAATTATCCTAAAAATCAGAAACTGAGTGGTTCACCGTTTTTTCATTTAAACTATTTGTAATGTATTCTATTCTTGCAAATATCAAATATATGATAATAGCATAAGTAAATCACATAATAATACCAGCATGGCAGGAGAAATGTTGCTATCAGGTAAAAATTTTCAATATTTGTACAATTTTCATATGGAAACAAATAGCTGGAGAAATTAATTAATTTTAAAGTTCAGTATCCAAATTAATTTAATTATGTCTTGCAGAAACTCATGTTTCCTGTGGTCCACTGCTACCATTAGTCAAAGCAAAGGTAAGCTATTGTTGATTAAGTTTCATCATATTTTTATTAAAGATGCCAATAATCTTCAGTGTTCCACATCATTCACTTGAATAGAATCCCTCACTCAATATGGCCATGTCTTCTTATCTGGGGTTTTCAAAAAGTACTGGTTTTGATTTTGATAATGGTTTTTATAGTTTCCTTCTGCATTAGTTTATCTCCTGGAAGAAACCCTGAAATGCCTTCATCTTCAAATCTACTAAGTTAAAGTACTGATTCCACAAACCATCTGCTTTTCCAATAGTAGTATTTTTGTTTATGGGGTGCATCGATGGCTATGGTATTCAGCACCTCTTCATATCATAGAAAAAACCCATCTGGACAACACAATACCCATGCCCTGTGCAGGACTCGAACCCATGACCTTTGGGTTAGCTGGCGAGCATACTACCCACCAGTTGGCTTTTTCAAAAATAATTAATCCAGAGAAAGGAAACTTATACAAATTATTGCCACAATGACTAATCAGTACCATTATATGCTTTGTCATTTAATTATGTTTATTATGTATGTTAAATAAGAAGGGTAAGGTATTAAACTCCTTGAGGGACACATATCTGGCTATTGATTGATAACTTCAGTAACCCCAAAAAAACTACAGATGATGTGATTCATGGGTATTAAAACTAATGGTGTACATTGTGCTTGAAAAGAATCTGACCCCCCTTCCCTATATTTTGTGTGAATTTTACTTACTATGGGACTTAGTTTTTTGTGTTATATTCTTTTAAATCATTTCATCCTTCCTTGTTATTTATTTTCTGGTAAATTTATTCATTTAATTGAGCACATGCTAATATATTTTGAACCTCTCTATCTCAGGAGAAACTATTACATACAATTTTGTTAACACATTCAATTCGACTAATATTTATTAAACTTTCTCTCATAATGGCAACTTTAACTTTGACCCAATGCCAAATGCCATTAAAATACTCACTGGCATCACCCTGCTTCCTGACTAGAACAAGGACGATGCCCATTGGCATCATCTGTAATGAATGTGTTACGCTGTATTGTAAAAGTTTTTTAATGTTTTATTTTTTCTAGAATAAAAACTGTAGTCTTTAACTATTAAGGTTTGTTTAATAGGTAAGGGTAGAGCTCACTTAGTACTAATCCTAATGGGGATGTGAAAATCCACACATTAGGATAAAGGGCTGATTTGTTTCCTGTGCTACCTATACATTTCCAGGTAGATCTGGTGCCTAGAAAAATCACTCGGCTTGAATTAAGCTGGAGATGTGTAATAACTTGCATGCGAACACTTTGGTTTCCAGGCCGAGACTGACGACCATGCATTTATTGCTGAGAAAAACAAAAGTGCAGTGCTAGCCAAACAAATGACTAGCGCTGAGCACTGGTTACATACAGCATATATCACACCTCCCCAAGAAATATAAAATGACTGAACCAGAGTAATACAAAAAACATAATCACATAAACACTCAGTATATATTTACACACACATTCACAAACACCTCTTTCTACAAATCCATTCTTACTTTTTTCATTCCGAGTCTTACTGGATACCGTTGGTCTTTTACTCTATGTGCTTACTTTGCCTCATGGCCCACACACTCCCCCTTTCCCAATGGTTCCCAGTAACCTGGCTCTTCTTCACTTTCCCTGAGCACTTCACTGCTCCCCCCACTGTTATGACTTGGTGACCCATTGCCTGACTCCTCCCCATACTCCCGACCTCTCACATGGTTTATGTGCCTAAGCCACACATGACCACATTCTGTTTCCATTCTATAACTCCTTGATCCCATTACTTGCAACAGTGTACCCCTCACCCACCTTCCACACTCTGGACCAAGCGTATAGTCTTGGACCATTACCTTTACCTCTCCTTCCAGATGCCTCAAACTGACACCTCCCTCTCCTTTGACCTGTGATTGTTGCATTGCCCCCACCATTCCCTCGATGCTAGGTTTCATGAGTGCAAGGCGTGATTTTAGAAGACGGCCAAAAATCAGCCTACTGGGAGCTTCTCCTGTGGCCACATGTGTGGTGATCCTGTAGTCGAACAAAAATCTTGGTAACTCAATATGCAAAGGTACTTGGGAATATTCTCAGCAGCCCCATTGGTGGCAGGGTGATATGAGGGAGAGTGAGTATGTTCAATGCTGTTCATTTTGCAGAATATCTCAAACTCAGAGGAAGTAAAAACTGAGCCATTATCCATCTCTAAACACTCTGGAAGTCCAAAAGTTGTGAAATGTACTCTCAGCTGTGAAATAATTTCTTCTGAACCCCCCCACTTTAATTCATACACTTCTGGCCACTTGGTTTAACTATTGCCACCAGAAACATTTTATTCAGGAATGGCCCAGCTAAATCAAAATGCAGCCTTTGCCATGGTCTCTCAGACCAATTCCATACATTGATTGGGGCTCGATTCAGCAAGGGATTATTAGCTAAACATACATTATAGCCTTTTGCCAACTGTTCCAAATCTGCATCCAACCTGGGCCACCAAACATATGACTTTGCTAACGACTTCTTTTTACTTATTCCCATATAGCCTTAATGTAATTCCTCCAACACTTTGGGCCTCAATTTTGCTGGTACCACCACCCTATTGCCCCACATTAGGCATCCTTGCTCTACTGACAGCTCATTTCTCCTAATACTGAAAGATTTAAGCTCTTTAGCTGATATCTCTTTTGGTCATCCCAGCATACAAAAGTCAATTACCTTCCCCAATACCTTATCACACCTGGAGTATTTGCAAATTGTTTTTGCCCTTACTGGAAGAAACTCCCTTTCCCCAATGTCCAGAGATGATACCTCTTGCACTAGTTCCTCCTGCTTAAGGGGCAACCTGGAAAGTTCATTGGCCACCCTATTATTTTCAGCCTTCACATACTCAATTGAGTAGCCTGCAAAATGGCTGCCGAAAACTGTAGACGATTCGCTGCCATTTGGGGGATGCCTTTTTTTTCCCCAAAAATATATAACAAATGCTTGTGATCTGTCCTCAGCACAAAATGCCGGCCATACAAATACTATACAAATCTTTTCACCCCAAACAATATTGCCAAAGCTTCTCTGTCAATATATGAATAATTTCTTTCCATTTTATTCAAAGAACTAGGCAAAAGGCAACCGGTCTCTCTTCCCCATTAGGATATCTATGCAAAATTATGCCACCTAACCCATAGGGGGAGGCATCACACTCCAAGATAACAGGAAGGGAAGGATCATAATGTGCCAGCACCTGAGCAGAAATTATAACATTCTTAACTGCATTAAATGCAGACTCACAGTGTTGGGACCATTCCCACTTACTCTCTTCCCTTAACAAAACATGCAAAGGAGCTATCATTGAAGCTAAATCGGTCAAAAATTTAGAATATTATTCTTCTAAACTTAAAAATTCCCTTAACTGTGAGACATCTCTTGGAGCTGGTGACTTGACTATCCTCCACCTTTTTGGCAGATGCATGAAGGCCATACCTATCAATGGTGTGCCCCAAAAATTCCACCAAGCCCAACAACAACTTGCACTTTTCCCCATTCATCTTAAGGCCTAACTCCTCCAGAAGCTTTAGGACTCCTGCCAGATTTCCAGGTGCTCAGTATCACTTTTCCCTGTCACCAGGATATCATCCTGAAAACACACAACCCCTGTAAACCCTGCAGGACCTGATCCATCGTTTTTTTGAAAAATGGCTGGAGCTGAGGAAATCCCAAAGGGGAGTCAACTGTACCTTGATGTGTATTTATAATACACAGATTCTCAGACTCCTTTGATAAGAGAAGTTGCTGAAAAGCCTATGAGAGATCTATTGTAGAAAATTTCATTTCACCCTGCAATTTTAAGAACAACTCCTCCACTCTTGACAAGGGATATCTCTCTACCTCAAGCTGCAGATGTACTGTTATTTTAAAATCCCTGCAATTCTCATATTACCATCATTTTTTGCTACAGGCACAATAGGTGTTGCCCAATCACTAAAGTCTACCGTGTGCAAAATGACTAAACCCAACAGCCTGTCCAATTCTTTATCCACTTTATCCTTGAGAGTATTCTTCTCTTCTTCCAGCCTCTCCTCATACGAGTCCCAATCCTCTTCACCTAGCACAAACTTTTCCAAAAACTGCGGCATCCTCATTGCCAATGTAATAACTTGTGTGGGTGCACTTTGGTTTCCAGACCAAGACTGACGACTATGCGTTTATTGCCGAGAAAAACAAAAGTGCAGCACTAGCCAAACAAAGGACTAGTGCTGGGCACTGGTTACATCAGCATATATCACAAGATGTCTAGAAATGTCAATGTGTCTTGGACTCCAGTCCCCTGATATGTAGTCAAGTGCACTGCCCAAAGGGCCCATGACCTCTTTTCTAGAATGACAACATTCAAATTATGATAGCAAACCAGAAATCTGTTTTAAACTTAATGCTTTTTCCTTTTATTATAGGTTGTGGATGCTGAAAATGGCAAAGTGTTAGGAAAGGGATGCAAGGGAAGAATTCTTGTAAAAAGTCCATATATAATGAAAGGATATTTAAAACCTTATGATAATCAGGTAAGGATTCACAATTACTGTACTTTACAGGACAAAATGCATTTATTAATTACATGACTGGTCTGTTTAGAAGTTTGTGAAGTAAAGAGTGAATAATGTTGAATATTAAAAATATAGAACATTGTAGGATATGACAAGATAAACAGGGAATGAGGAAATTCACATTACTTTATTTACATATATGATACACATTTACAGGAGTAGCAGTCAGTAACTAGATATTGATATTGCACATTTTAAATGAGTGACTCAGATGAGAACTTTGGGAAAGAAGAAGGTTTGGAAAGATGGAGGGAGTACATGGAGGAACTATTTGATAAAGAGAAGTCCTTTATTTACTTTTAGGTTTAGAAAGGGAATGTGTATTAATGAGGATAGCGTAGATCCAGAGATTTTCGATAGCAAGATGCAACCTGGAGGAAGGGATGTATGATTTGGCTGGTCGGGGAGGAGGAGGAATAAGGAACGGACGCCTTATTGGCCGGGAGTCGCCGCTTGGAAGATGAGTAGATTGGAAGTAGGGGGAACGCACGACTCTGAGAGACCGGGGCTAAACAAAGACTTGAGTCAGTAGAGAAAAAATCCTCTGAGGTAAACAGAAAACACTCCATAGAATGTGGAGCACCAAGATTTAGGAATCTCCCGCAAGGGCCAGTGCCGCTTCAATTGGACACCGAATCGCATTTACAGGTCAATTATCATACATTGTACATAGTAATATCAAAGTAAAAGACGGGTTTAGCGAATGATCATCAGCGCTTGGTCGCCATTCATTTTTTTATTGTGTTCCTGTTTGTAAATCACAGCGAATTAGGATATGAATGTCATATTTTCAGCAAGCGAAAGCCATCATGGCAATGATAAATTCTTTTGGGTGAATGCTTTTAATAATAAACACTGGTAACGTATAACTATAACTGCAACTATAAAAGCCAGAATATCGTCGGCATATCTGTGGCAAAGAGTATAGGCTTTGGAATCGATTGTACATTCCGTACAGAAATAATTCAAACAACTAATTTTTTACGATAAACATTCGAATTTGCCGGTTGGGTTAGCCTGGTGGGTAGCGCGCTCGCCGGCTAATCCAAAGGGTTCGAACTTCGCCCAGGGAATGTGTGTTTTGTTTATCCAATAGGGTTTTTTCTACTATTTGAAGAGGTGCGAAATGACCATAGCCATCGAAGAACCATATAAATAAAAATACTACTACTACTACTCATGCGAATTTAAAAGTGCCCCTGAACCGGTATAATGAACCGAATTAGTTGCCGTAATGCGAAAAAAGATTTGGAAGAGTGCTTTCTTTAAGACTAGAATCTAGAATATTTGAGTGTACGTAGATTTCACCAATAATTAGGTCCAGATCTGGAAATAATACCCATGACTAATAAAAATCAGGGTAATATGGACCAGGGCATGATGGACTTGTTTTTCACCACCGAGAAATAGTGTATGGTGAAAAAATTCAGAGAAACCCGTAACAAAATATGGCTCGCGAAAATAACTCGTGAAAAACTACGAGTATAAGGATTTCCCCGTAAATCATTAAAGGTATGGACTAGAAAATTTCATCCATTAGCTTGGTCCTCATGAATTTTTCATGGCTCGCAGTAAACAAACCTCAAAATTATGAAAATGTCTTTCATATGAAAGTATACAAGCAAGCAAAAAAAATACAAGATGACATCTTATGAAAATAGCGCACTATTACCATGAGAGAAGACTAGACACAATTCTAATTAATTTTAAACCGCTTTAGAATTAACAACTATTTATTTCAAGGTAAGCGTGAACAGATTTGTTGGGAATTATATCTCTGGAGATGAGAGAAAAAAAATTAGTTGAGGTTGTTAGGTGCCGATATAACACTAAGTTTAGAAAACAAATGATGATTCTTGCATTTCCTTAGCTGAGTATTAGAGACTATGAATTTGGAATTTCAGTCCTTACTAAACTTAGCTACGGGTAAAACACTTAAGCAAGAACACAGCCCCTCTTTTTGCCATGAGTTGCCCCTCTTGAACAAAATTAGCTACAATACTTAGTTACAAACATATGATTCATCTAACCTCTGGTAAAACGAAACGTGATGAGTATTGTGGCTTAGGTAAAATTTTGTATAATTAAAAAATTATTTAAAATTATGTATAATTCAGTATATATAAAAAGAATGATGAAGGAGGAAAATGACTGTTGGAAGTCAATCAAATATTTTCAATAATATGGAAGGTCACATCATGTCACCCTTAATTTTCGATTTTCCCGAAGAAAAAATATATTCCTTTTTTTCACAATACAAATGCCCTCTTTATATGAAGATTTAAATTACTGAAAGAAGCTAAAACATTCTAATGAATTCATGTATCTGTCATGAGAAACGCAAAGTTTGCTATCCAGATAAATTTGACATTTAATATTTCTTTCAATCAATGCCTTCGCCAATCTGCCGATCAGATCTCGATATCGTGTCTCGACCTCGGATTTTTCAAGCCCTTCCCCACTTAGAGAAGTTTTAATAAAATGGAACATAAATCAATGATAAAGTCGTTATACTTCGAAACGTTTTAATTCCAGACTTGATTGTTATCTATCCCTGAAACGCCATTGTATGCTAATCATTAATGTGCAAATAGATAGGATCATGATAGTAATAATTCGGGTAAAGCATTTTCCTAACAAAATGCTTACCTGAGCAGAACCGCCGTAGTGTTATTGATTCAAGTAAAATATGAAAGTACAGGAATATGAGTGAGAACTGATTATGAAAATATCTAATACACTTATATTTGTTACACGATAAGTGTACACCTCTATTATTTCACATACTCACTAATTTACTTAAAGTGACCATCTACTTTCCAAATATCATCGTTCCCCAATTATGCTCTCTACTCTAGGTATCCTTCTTTTTTTCTATTAAAATATGCATGGAGTTTTAAAAATAATACCATCATAGGTATCATTCCGAAAATTAGTTTGCAGCAGCTGCACTTTGTCACCTACGTAACCCTATGTATCTTAATTGTTCTTAATTTTAACCTTTTCGAATACCTGTTTGTTATACACAAACTTTCCAGTTCTTTCTATTCTATAATATCTTCCAACTAAGTTCTTATGGCTTTAAAAGAGCGTCCCACTAGTCTCCCTCCATGTTTTGAAAATTTCGTCCATAATCTTCTCTTTTCACTGACTCTGCAAAGTACTAATGTACTTATTCATTCGATCATTCAATTTTAGAAATTATTAAGTATGACCACATTTCCATTGCCTCCAATCTCCTTTACCCTGTGGCTGCTGCTCCCCACGTTACACTTCCTTATGCTCCACTCCAAATTATGTATGTCCTAATGAAACTTTCCCTTATGTCCAGGCTTATATTATTTGCCAGGAGTAGCGTTTTTATTCTTCCCAAAGAAAGTCTTCTTTGGGCTGTTCTGCTTATCCTCTCCTTCATCCATCACCGGGCAGCTCTCTGCATGTGAGATAAAATTCTTCCACTTGGCTAATTGAGCTTTTCTTTTCATTTTTTATATTTGACGATTGTTTTCTGTGTTCCGGCTGCGGGGTTCAACTTTTATTCTTGTTTATCTTCAATTCGTATTTTTTCATCCCCTTTTCCATGCTGAATAACGCCTATTTCTTATTTACAATTATGGCTAAGTCATCGGTAAATGGTAAAATGTAAATCGCTTGTCTTTATGTACTCGTCCTTGTATATTGACATACAAACTAACAGCAAAGCAAAAAGACCGCTGAGACATATGTATATCATTTACTGTCAGATGGCTACAGTAATTGTGGTGTTGGCCAAATCCAAACTCCATTACGTGGATAATTTGAAATGATTAATGCCTATACCGTTGGAAGGTTATATAGCATACATAATTGTATTACAAAGACAACCAAAATCTAGGATACTGTGAAACTTTCGGTGACAAATATTATCTTTCATTCATATCTCAGCAAAAAAGATAGTTTAAGTGCAAGAGCGGTATATTAGCGGCAGCATAAAACAAAAAGGGACGCAGAGTGGCAACAGACAGGGGCGGGATGTGATAAATGTGAGGAGATAAAATAAGTACGCAGAAAAGAGACAGCAAGGATATAGCAGAATGAGAATGTACACGGACAGAAAGGCTTCATTAAGGCTTAATTGGGTCCTGGTGTGACCTCATGAATTAAAAACGTAATTAAAAACCACCCGAGAAATAAATCCACGGGGCAAAGTAAATTGGCTGGGATGTTATAAATTCAATAAGAAAAATGGTCGCCAAAATTGCAAAAATAACCTTTGCTTTTTTCTACTTAATGAATTTTCACAACGAAAAGCACTGAGAGAAATAATGAACATATATAATCTTTTAGTAATTCTTTAAATGTGAACGTTGGTGAGGAAAAGGATTAGGGGGACCATTGATAAATTTTTATTTTGAGAATTAATTTTATTTCATTAATTTAAAGTCCCTTCATGAATTATATGCGTTCATACTCCATATATTCTCTTACGTTCCGCTAAGTTAAGCCGTTTATACCCATCCACTTATAAGTGTGTGTTTCTCTCCATAGTAAATATGTTTTTGGACAAAATATTAAAACTGCGACTAACAATATTAGGCAATACATATGATGGTTCATTTCCTTGCTTTGTATATGATTACACTGTCTTTTTTAATGGATTCATATTTGTCTTACTTATCTCCAAGGCCGTAGCAGTAATCCCAGCATTCCAACAGAATGTAAAGGAATAGATCCTATAGAAAACTCTGGAAAAAATAAAGCGCTATATATTACGTGAGGCGGAGATAAAAAATTGAGTATTATATAAGGAATAAAATGATACGTAAAGAAAAGAGATTTTTGGACTGCACTCCGTCGGTGAATTAACTTGGAATAATATAACAATTTAAAGAAAAAACCTGAAATTAAGCACAGTTCATGGGACCAAACTAACCCTGTATTACACGGAAATCAACTTCGTAAAGGCATTCAACAATACCGTAAGGTATGACAAATTACTTCGGATAGTCCTTGGATTGAATGTATGCTATAGAAAGACCCTGACTAGGCAAATATACGCCGCACGAAGAGTAATTATGAGTGAGTGTTTGGGTGACATGCTGGGTGGTTTGGGGAAAAAAACCATCAAGCGCACGACAGTAGGAGGATGAGGCAGTGGGGGGCCTCAGGGGGCTGCGAGAAGAATGGTAATTGGGGTGGGGGGTGAAGAGGGAAGTGATCAGGCGACACACGTAACCAAGCCTCG
>WURS02219977.1:0-20006 GCA_011762765.2 Rhinocypha anisoptera | reverse complement strand
GGGGTTGGACGATGCCTGGTCCGATGGGCTGGTTTAGCGCTCGTTTCGGTATCGCTAGGGACTCAACGGGATGCCCCCCGAGTCGGCGTCCCTCGCCATCATTCGAAAATCCTTATCGCTCCACTTGGTGGAATTACGGGGCAATTACGCGCGCATCTAACCCGAAGGACTGAGAGATAGAGAGAGAGAGAGAGACGGAGCTATCGGCCGGGAAACTGAGAGCAATTAGCGGATGATCATGTGGTCTCATGGGTTTATGGTCGTGAAGAGGGCGTGTTTTAAAGATACGGATGAAGGACCGGCTGTTATGGCGTCTGAACGATTTCCGGCTGACTTGCAGCACCTCCATTAGGACTGATACTTAACAATTGGAAGAATACAGCCATGATTTAAATAATTATTTACCATGTTAATAACATGTTAATTAAGGTGAATTATCAGAATTTATAGAAACCGACCATGCTTTTGACACAGTATGCCAATATCCTTGATAATGACGCCCTGTGTCGAAACCATAGTCGGCTAGATCAGCGTGTAATAATTGACCTTTTTTATTATTTCTGTAACATGGACATCCATAATAATCAAAAATTGATGCCACAGATACTATCATAAGTGTTCACTATAATTATGTTGAACTCCATCAAGGCGTGACAAATGATTACCCTTTTCAACACACAGTAATGAATAGTTGAAAGACTGATGTAGGTAAGTTCGCGTTCTCATCAAGAAACTTTCCTTAAACATTTGAATTTTGTGTTCACTTTTCTATTCCCTTGAGAAATGGAAAATAATTGCACCATAGAAAAAATTAGAAGAAAAATAAGAGAGAGGGAAACTATTATAAGACATGGAATTATTGTACGGTAGGAAAACGAATAAAATCGCAAAAAGGATGGATGAAGTAACTAATGAAAAATTAAATTTCGACAAGTGGCTGAAGATAAAAGTCAGTGGATAATAAAATGAGAAGACAAAAGTTATCAGGCGCAAGCACCAAACATCCATAAAGATAGCAATGGTGGGGCCGATTAAGAGAAGATCACACAGGAGGAAAAAAATTATTGTAAGTAGTGAGAAATCTAAATAAAAATTAAATAAATTTCATGAGCATTAAATACTCAGTTTTCTAAATTCCATCACAAAAGTCTCCGCATCTAATTAACTACTTAGAACCCTAAATTTCGCATCATTAACACATAATTCCATTCCCTGTCCTTATTTAAAAGGTGGGGTTGAAATTACACCGTATATCGCCTGTGCCTAAAAAATAACTTGCTAAACCCGGAGTTAGACCGGATTATAATTTTAAGGTTGGCTGGGAGCTGAGTTCTCTTTCACGAACGTTTATTCATTTTTCAATTCATAAAACCCATTCATTTCGGCCGTTAAGGGGATAATCCCAGGATAGGGTCGTCAAATTTTCATCCCTGATTCAGAGGGTTTATTCACAAATCTCGTGGAGAGATGGGGGTGGGGGGGGTGGTGGAGAGAGTCAAGTCTGGAGTAGTGAACTTGCCAACTTCCTTCCGAAGGTGTTTTCCAGAGATTCATTGCCTTGAGGGGAGGGTTAGCCGGGAGCACGTCCACCGAGGAGAGGGAGACTTTTCACCAAAAGTTTCCCGGAGAGAGAGAGATTCTGACCCTGAGATTTGATTTAAGGCCTAAAATCTTTCGACTCCGATCTTCTCGAGATGTTTTGATGCGGAGGAAAAAAATAAAAAAAGAAGAGAAGATACGGGGAAACTGAAGTGATTCGGAAGACCGCTGTGGTCAAGTGACCTGGGTGGAAAGAGCAAAAGTTTGTTGCTACGGTGTATGTGATATAAAGGGTAGAGTGTTTCTACGGCTGAAGTTATTTCTCAAACTTTGATTTAATTATGCAGGATGCTATTTCGTTGGCACAAGCCACAGTTTAGGACAATCCAGTGATGGAAAAACATCACCATATGCCTCTAAAAATTTTCGGATTTCCAATAAATAAATGGCATAAGGACACTAAATTAGTGAGTAATATATTTAGTGAGTATGTATATTGAAGATGAAAAGAACCATTTATGCAATAGATCTTTGTTTCCTCTCGGTGAGATTCACAATTAAGGCATAGGTATTGACAATTGAGATGTAGGTATAGGACAAAATGGGTGGAGAGGATTTCAGACTCCCGTTGGGTTAGCCTGTTGGGTAGCGCGCTCGCAGGCTAATTTTTTTGGAGGTGGTGTGGAAAAAGAGAAAGAGAGAATAAATTACGGAAGAGAAACTTCCACAATAATATTAAAAGCAATGGAGGATAGCCATCGTGAGATAATCACAGTGAATGATTGGAAATCATGAATTAGGGTATCGTATACATTGGCGCGGGTGAGAGATAAAATCTACACAGGTAAAATCAGACATAATAAATTCAGCTGCAAATTAAAAGTAATACAACCCTAATATGGAGCGTAGGAATATATGGATATTAAAACCTGGTCCACAAGGAAAGATATTGAGCGGGTATTGGAGGCTTTTGAGATGTGAGCATGGCGTAGGATGCAGAAGGTGAGGTGGACGGAGAAGAAAACTAAAGAAGTAAGGTTTTGAATGGTAGGGGAGGGGAAACAATTACTACGAGAAATCAAAAGAAGGCCGGAAAGGTGAATGGAAGGGGGGCTACTTGGAGGCTACGAGTTGTTGAAGGGCGTAATGGATGGATGAATATTGGCTAAAAGAGGTAGGGGGTAGGAAGAGAATAGGGATTTTAGATAGATTGTAGGAAGTATTTTAGATACGTTGCAGAAAGTATGCAGATTTAAAGAGGGGTTAATTTAACGCGAAGCCAGGTGCTACTAAGCTGGAACTCATCAGAAACCTATCTTAACTGGTACACTAATCTTCAATTAAATAAAAGGAAATAAAATAGGTAGTCATATAACATATAGTAAATGGAATATAGCATCAACTGGAGCGAGAGAATGGGAACATCTGGATGTGTGAATGGGAATGAATGCAATGGTGGGAATAATTAGGATAGGAGCAATGTATGGGAATAGGAATTCTGGAATAATAAATGGCCACGGGGAGAGTGTAACAAAGGTGCCCGGAAGAAGGGACTTAACAATAATTAACACCTGTTTCAAACAGTACAACAGAGGTGGATGCACACGGTAATATCAGGGGAAACAAGAAGACAACAATTTACCTAATGAAACGTACTTTGTGAGTTCACACACACTGGAAAGCAGGGTTTCAAATAATAGGGGGTCATCTTGTCGTGCGAGCCCTCATCAAAAACACATGAATATAAACCCTCGTGTTTTGGGAGGCAGGAGAGGGAGGATACACGGCCATGGGGGAAGTTAGGTGGGTGAAGTTAAGGATTTGCGTACGAGAGGGGAGTGGTTGAGTTGAGAGTTTAACGTTGGAGAAAGGAGAAGGGTCACGGTGTAGATTTAAGTGATGTAGGAGAATGCGGGATGCACGGAAGAAAAGAACTTTGTTTTGACTGCGTTAGTAATTTCTTTCAAGGGGCTATTGCGATTTTTAGAGCATGTATCGTACGACGAAAATAAAGAAGTCCAGCCAGCGTAATTAAAGAATTAATTTGTGCAAAGCGTATAAAATATCATTAAAACCGAGTCGTAATAATTAACATGAAAAGAGCTGGATATCGTATGTGACATTTCCCGGCAAAAAGGTAGTCTGCGACACCAAAATGCTTCTGGTATCTAGCATAATTTAGTTGACGCGAGCACTTAAAGAAACAGAACACTGCCATGCGATTAAATAAGGAAAAAAATGCATATATCTACCCATGTATCAATATTTTTATATTTTATGATTCATATTTATTTCACCACTTATTTTTTGTCTACTTATTAATTTATATCTTTTCTGTTCAAACCCGTTCACGATTATAATGTTTCGTGCTTGAGTCGTACGTTTTCGGTATTTCATCTTGGAAATCATGACTTTAACTAATCACTTATTTTACTGGTTATTAATAAAGGAAATAAATGAGCATGTTGACCATCATGACTAGTTTTCAATTCATTCATTGTAGAGGCAGTAAATGACATGAAATAGAACATAAAAGGTGATGTAAGGTTACAAGGGAAAGCGATTGAAATGCTGCGATTTTCAGATGACATTGCGATTCTGGCAGAGGAGAGGGAAGATAAATATAACAATGACATAGAAGGGAAGAACCCTAGAAGTAGGCCAAGGAAGACGCTTGAGAAACAGACAATGGAGAATGTTAGTGTTAGTCTTACGAACTTATGAAGAGACTGTCAGGTGACAAGTAAGCTTGGAGAGTTCTTACAGACAAACTTCGGACTTCAAACTTACGATTATGATCAATAAAGGAGCCTGAATGGTTCTCCGAGCGGTTTTTCCTCCTTTATTATATATGATTGACTCATTTCTGTGAATAACCGATGAAGAAGTACTTCAAAGTGTCATCGAAAACAAACTTTTTTTGAGAGCACACAAACAAAATTAGGGAAATTAATATGACAGGTATTGCACCAGACTGGCATAAAGTTCCCGAAAGCTGCATTGGAAGTGACTATAGGAGCCATGAAACCTAGAGGTAGACCAAGGTTGGCGTATTGGAGAGTTAATAGAAAATATTAGACTTAGGAGCCACGATGTTATGAAGAGGCTAGCAGGTGACAAGGATGGCTTGGAATGCTGCGATAGATAGACCAAAATCACACTGAAAACGTAAAATGCTGATCAATAAAGGTGGCAGAGCACCGTTAGACTTGTGACTCCTTTATTTGCTAAGCGAAATGTGGGAGAACCAGTGAATAAGGTCTCGCATCTGAGGATGGCGAAGTAAGCCGAAACGTGCGTTGAACCCATTGAAGTATTTTTGTGGAAAAGTGCTCTTCCATTCATCTTTTCATCCATACGGTGAAGAATTACTCCGGACAACCATTGAAGCCTTGCGATGAAAGTATCTTTATAACAAGAGGTAAACTATGTAATAGGACAGATATTTTTGGCATGAAAGTTGGTGAAAACTGTATTGCAGGGATCTTACGAAGAAGAGACCTGCAGGTAGGCCAAGGATGACATTATAATGAAGAAGGTTAGAGTTAGAAGCTACGAAGGTTGGCCGGAGACATGATACAACATACGAACTTCGGCTTGATGACCTATGACGTCGGTGGTGAACTTATGGCAGGCGTGTCCCAAAATTGCACGTGGGGCATTTATTTTGGCACGGCGCTAAGGGCAATTCCGCTTGGAGTTTAGAATAGGGTCGAAAAAAACAACTGGAAACTGATCAGACCAAGGTTCACGTTTTACAGATAGTGTTTATTAGTATTATTTCAATGTGTCTTCGATATATTTCCACAGAAATTATAATTTGATTAAAATTCCATGTTATTCTAAACCAGTGATTCCCAAAGTGTTAGGCACCTCTCACTTGGGCGGCCTGCACTGTTCTCCCGTGGAAAAAAAATATTAACGTTATCACAGTGGTTTCCAAGAAATAAAGTAAGGAGAGGCAGCAAAAGTTTGCTTCCTTAGCGAGTAGTAATATCCAAACCCCTTCCCTATGTCATCATCACCCACAATAAGGAGAGAGAGGAGAGAGAGATAGAGTAGGGAAGAGTTGTGACATTGCAACGCCCTTTCACGCATTACTGATCCGTGCTTGAGGGGAGAAACTTCTAAGGGAAACTTGTTGTAAGACAAGGGAGGCAATCAATAGAGAGAGGGATGAGCAGGGAGAGAAACAGAGAAATGGGAAGAGGACAGGACCAATGGAAGTTGAACAGAACCTACATGAGAGGGGAGAGCGGAAGACCGGAGAAGGATAAGGGTTTCAGGAAGGAATGGTTATGACAACACCCGTTGTCAATCGCACCGCGCGAAGTTTAGCGTAATTTCATCCCCGGTTTAAATATATCCCAAAAAGCACTTTTGAATCGTAGTTCTCAAGTTTCAACTTTACCTCACCGCTCCATCTGTGGTAGGAGGAAAGATTTGTTTAGACCACAGTGAAACAGTCACTTTCATTAGTAAGAATTGCATTCACAGTTCTTGTGATGTCAACGATGGTGTTGGCGATGGGAGTTTTTCATTCCACCCCTTAAAGATCAAAGGTCCACAAAATGAAATCCCTAAAGTAAATTGTACCAGTCAGTCACTTAAGACAAGTGGAATAGACAAAGTCAACAGAAAAATATTTGTTGCCATGAAATTCAGGCCTAAAATAAATGACTAATACAATTGATGAAAAACGTAATGAGTCAATTAAATGCTTAGTGACGGCATGTCATTACTCTGGCTTGTGTCATTTCGATTAGTTAATGAATTCAGGGGAAATAAGAGTGCAGGAAATGATTTGAGGAAGACTTTTTGTAAGAAAGCATTTTTAAAAATCACAACGTGAAACGAATACGTGCGGAAAAAAATGGTATTAAGAGGCAATATTCGCTTTCACCAAAACCTGTTAAATGGTGAAATGTGTCCAAGTTAGCAACAATGTCCATTCTTGAGTCGATTTATAAATTATTCAAATGAAGAAAGTCAAGGAAAAAAAGAATGAAGCAACAAAATGCAGTGTGCTCCATAAAGGAAATAGTATGATGAAGGAATGAAATAAAGCAAAGAGTAAGTTCTATTTAGCTGCATAATACTGCAGGATAACAAATTGTCTGCCCTAATGTGACGTTTTATTATAATTATTTCACCAGGAGAGTTTTTATTTATGTAAAAAAATAATATAATAAATGGGTATGACATGTCAAGTACCGCCGTACTACATTTCATTGGCCTATTGAATACTAACGATTACATTATTGTTCCCTTGTTGCCAATACAACTTGCCCTTTTTACTATTTGCCCGATACGCATATCCTTTCCACTCCCTCGAGGGTTCTATCCTACAGTTTTATCTTTATTTATAATTATTGTTAACCCACTTTCCATCAATGTGTACCGTATCCGTTTGGCTCCCCATCGACAAAGAGTTCTTCATAATGGCGTTTCCTCTTTCACGTTCCTAAATATCTAACTTTTCGTCCACCAGCTAACTATTTAATCTTCAAGATCGACCCAATTACAATTTTTCAAATGGCCTCTTATTTACTGATCCGCTCTTCCGCTGGTCGAAATCTATAATTTTACATAGCGCCACATTTACAAGGAACTCTGCAAACACATCGCTTTTTTTTTACCATCAAATTTTCTTTCAGCACAACAGTATCCTCTTCTTCATGAATGGCTTCTCAACTTGGGCTCATTTTTCCGATGTGGTTTCAGCTCACACTACCCCGTGTTATAATACCGTAGACGAAGGTGAAGATTTTTACTTGCTTTAATTTCTCCCTCGTACATGATGAATGCCAATCTATATGTATATATTAATTTTGTAGCGTGTCAGTCAGTCATTCTGTATCCGTTTTGTTTTTTTTCTCTCAAGTTTTGAGGTAAAAGATTGAGGTTTGGTTGGTTGAGTGTGGATTCTCTGTATTCATGATTTGGCAGTAGTTTTGAACTTTTTGCAGTTGATGGTCGATATAAAAATACAAAAAACGTGGGGTTTTTTAGTGGGAAACAACATATAATGAAAATACCAACAATTGAAAATTGAGAAAATGTACTAAAGTGACTATTTTTTATTTTATTAAGGCTCTGTGACATAAGGCGGAAATTTGTTGTTTATATTTTGTTCAATACATCTACGATGAGCGCACTAATATTTTGCAAAAATTGGTACTCTCTTTAGTCAACTACTAATTTTAGTGAGCGAAAAATTGAAAAATGAAACTTTTTTCCAAAGCAAAATAACTACTTGTAAGTTTTACTACGCTTAATGTGTGATAGAAGGCGGAAAATTTTCTTTTATTTTTTGAATAATAATCAATCAATGAGCGTAGTATACATAGTGAAAAAATGATACTCTCCTCAGACTATTAGAGTGAGTTTTTAAAAAATGAAAAAGAAAAGGAAACTTCACTCCAGGATGCAGTACTCCAAAGTATGCAAAAAAGTAAAAATGGCTCTCCGTGTGATAAAAGACTGATTTTTTGCCTCCATCTTTTCAGATATGACTACATGATCGGCGGAGTAACTGTATCTCAAAAATGGTACTCTCCTCAGTCTCCTACAGTGAGCATTGCTCAGAGAAATGAAAATTATGAAGTTTTTTACTCCAAGGTTTTTACTTATATGTTTCACAAACTACTCTAAAAATTGTGTTCATTTTTTGGGAAACATATACACTCATTCACATACAGTTCCCACTAAAGTAAAAACACAAAGTTCACCTCAAGAAAACACCTGACATTGACTGCCCGCAAAGCAGGCAGCAGGTCTGATAGTAACTTTTGAATTCTGCAGCCCATGTTGTCATTTGACAACGCTGGTGATCAAACTACATTCAACATTCTTGAAGTAATACGACCATTTGGCTAAAGGAGGTGCTTATAGTTATTATAGTTTCCCGCTTTCATTGCGATGGCACATGCGAAAGGAGAATCGAGATTTCCACGCCATCGCATTCGATTCCTTTGATTTCCAATTACTCCCGATTTTTTTTATTGCCCCTTCCGGGGAAAAATTAATTAATGATGGACAAAGTATTCATCCTTGTCCTATTCCTCGAAACGAGGAGTCTATTATTCTTCTTCCGGTCGATTAAGAATATTTCATCAATCAATTGGATAAATAATCAAAAACTAAGCTTGGTTCATCAACAACGATAATTCCATGAAACGTTATAAATTATGGAAATAGTGTCTAATACCTCAATCAATAATAATGGAATGGATTATAGTATAATTGATGTCACCAATGGTAAAAGTTTGGTACCTACAGCTTGAAAATTTTGTCTTCATTTTAAACAGTAAAAATACGAAGCCGGAGATTTGTAAAGAGTTTGAATTAATGTTTCACAAATTTTGAAGTAACATTTCCTGATGACGGAATTCAGTATTTGTTTCATTATTTCGTAAGAGCTCTTTGAAAACCTCCATTTTAATCATTGCTATACGTATAATAGAATAATTACACTAAGTATCAGTGGTAATAAATCAAGGTAACCTAAATTAAAATAATAACCTTATTTTATTTGAAAATTTACCACTTCCTTTATTAAAAACGTTTTACCGTGATAATCTCACGTGTATTCCAATAATTGAAATATGAAGTAATCAAGTGCCTCGACAGCCAAACTTATAACCTCCTGCACGGGAAATTAGTAGTAACGATGGGAGAAATCTTCCTACTATAAACGATGTCATTTTAAAACTTCCAATGGGGCGAAAAGGTCTTGCATGAGGAAGTAAAAGACACGAAGCTACCCGAAACAACACACCCAAAGAAGAGTCATTTCTCTGAAAGCCGAGGCGTATCGGAAAAGTCCTTGTCTGAAAAATCATTGTAAGATATCGGAGGAGGAAATGAAAACTTTAAGAAAAGTGCAGTCAATGTAATGAAAATATTTTTGCCTTTTTTATATGAAAAATGTACACGAAAAAATTGCGCCATAATATCCATGATGAGCGTTTAAGTGACTAAGGTATAATGCAAATCGGAAGGGTAGACCAAAAATATATTCTCGGTTCGGATGACGAAGAATAGAGTGTTATTGATAGTCCTCGAGTTAATGACTGAAACGACTGAAAAAATGCGAAAATTTCAACTTATAAATCCTCTTTTACATATACCGTTTTGTAATTATAGAAAATTCGTAATATTTACGTAAAATTCAGCTTTAACAGTAGAAATATTTTACCACACGATAGTATATACTTAAATCACAAAAAATATCACTATATTAAAATATTTCTTTTGAAAATATATACATTAAATAACATGGTAAGACGCCATGTTGCTAATTAAAAACAAATCGATTTGGAATACGGAAATTCTTCAATGGAAATTCACATACCCAGAACAATGAGAGCAAGGAAATTACCCCCAGCACGGAAGGAATAAATAATCCAGAAAGCTGCGCCTGTCTCACGAAAATACCATAGGTTTCCAGGATAACGAGGATCCACAAATTAAATGTGAATCATTTTTGTTGAAATCACTCCCCAATGATATGTCCACATGTTGAAGAATGGATTAAAAACACCCGCCTGAGAAAATCTTTTAAAAAAGGAAATTTTCAAGGGAAAGACAGTGTTCTAAAGGTCAAGGCGATGGAAAGGGGTGTTTACGGTGGAGAAAACAGAATCAAAAGTTATTATTGGAGTAATACGGAATGGAGGGAAACTATTTCGTTTCGAAATCTTGAAAAAAGAAGTCAAGAAAAGGGAAGTGGGCTTTAAGAGGAAGCGAGCGAAGGGAAGGAGGGATGAAGGACGAGAATGAGGAGGAGGAGGAGCGGCTAAGAAGGGATTAGGGAGAGAGAGAGAGGGCGAGGGCGTGGGAGGGAGAAAGAGATGAAAAGGGTTGGAAGTTTGAAGCTACGGCGGCACGCCCTCTGCAGCGGAAATTGTAGAGATAAATTTCACCAGAATGGAGGAGATGGTGGAGTGTGGGGAGGAAATTTGAGGAATTCGAAGAGAGCCGGAAAGGAGGGAAGAGGGAGAGAGAGAGAGAGAGGCAGGATAAAAATTGTGTAGGGTGAGAAAGTTTCAGAGAACGGGCTAAGAGTTGAAGGGATGAGAGTGTGAATATATGCGTTCGTACGTTTTTATAACTGAAGCCACACACATAACCACACACGTTTATATAAATATTTATACACACATGCATAAACATGGGAGGAAGACCAGGAAAAGGGAGGGAGGACAGAAACACGACATTGAGAAGGAGGAAAATGTGAGGAGCGGGGTTCCCCAAGACTTTTAGAAGTCTAGGGAGGAGCGAGTAAATTTATCTTTCGGCGATAATTCTTGAAACCGTCCCACGTACGAAATTGTTCCCCTCCGAAAACAAGCATTTAGAGCAAATCCCAGTGCCAATACAGATTTTCTCCTTTTGGGGCTGTTCGGCCCCCGTCCCACTTGACCCTTCTTTACCGCCGTTGAACTTTGAAACGTGTTCGGTACACCTACCACTGACAAGAGAAAAAGTCGTGTTGGGTTAGATTTCGGCTACAAAGAGGATGAGGAGTACATTTCGCGCCAGCGACATATCTACTTCGCGTATAAAAAGCCGCAGAAGTGACCAAAGCACCGCGCTTCCCACTTGTAATTTTTGTTGCCAACATGTGGATCACACCCAATGAAATTTCCTATATTTCCAATAGTGCGCACGATGTTAGGCGAGTGGAAGTAATGGTATTATTGTTTCACCCTGCGAGAAAGAGCTCCAGACCCACCATCCCTTGAAATCGATTGCGTCCCCTCTTAAAAACTTTATACCATCTTCCAGTTGGGTTATAGATAAAAACATAGGTACTCTCCATAAGCCATCTGTAGCATAACATAGACTTCGGCTTAAGATTTTTTCAGGATGAGGTGGGTTTTTTACGAGCTTCAGAATACGACTTTACGTTTTTACGGGCTTCACTTTAAATCTCACTTCCTAACACCTGTCATTCCATCTGAAATACGTATTCTCTCCCTCCATTTACGTAAGTCTTCCTTATCATGTTTGCCTAAATATTCCTAGTATCAGCTTCCCTCCTTAATGCAATCATGCTCTCATCAATATCATATTCGATGGCTCTTCGGTCTAGTTCTTCGTTGACTATTTGCATATATGTGTGATCCTCGATCAAATATAAGAAAGCAAATTTTTAACGCGGGTTAATGTTCTCCTTTGACCTCCATCGTTTACGAAAGCGAAGTGAACGAATTTCAATTGAAACGCAGCTTGAGTCAGCCCAATGAAGCTCGATCCAAGTATATACTAAACATAAAGCGAACGATATGGCACAAAAATAAATTTGCAGAATAAATTATTCCAATGAAATATACCACCATTGCAACACCTCAATAATAAGTTCACTTTTAACAAATATTTTATACGTTGTACGTAAGCAATGTGTAACGGATTTTCAAAGGGAGCATCGGTAATGAATAATGATTAGATTTACTATGGTGACGGAATTGAAGTTTAAGTACCAGATCATCAGTTGGCGTACGAAAAAAGAAAGGAACACTGACTCACGTACAAGAGAACGGCTCGCATATATATATATATATATATATATAGACTCCCGCGCCACTGAGTTAGGAACATCATTCAGGCATATACATTACACCCAAAGCTCCGATACAAATGCTGAGATTATATCTTCCGTTTGCAGATCACAGAGCAATAATTTTTTCTCCACTTCCCAATCGTAAATTCAGCAATCCTCCAGTTTTCAGATGTCATTCCGCAATAAATTGTGTTCCTAATGCGTAGAAAATCTATCCGCGAGAAGCAATTGTAAAATAATCGTCAAAATATGTAACATGCTTTATTAAGTAAGAATAACAAAACCGAATAATAACAATAGATCACATTCACGATACAATAAAAATAAACCTGAGGCTACGCTTTTTCTTCTGACTATATGAAAATATTTACTATAGCTACTGAGATATGCCATCGAAAGAGAAAAAGCTATAAGAAAACACCTGCGAAAGACCGTTTTAAACATTGAGATGAGTTACACAGTATTAGTACATGGATTCTCGAAGGTCAGAGAAAATTTATTTCACCTTCGGGTATTATTTACATTGTAGCCTGCGTAGACGGAATTCCTTACAAATTCTTGATAAAACTGAGTAACGTCACGACCATGAACTGTGTTGGTTCAAGGGTTACGCATATGTCAAGGGTACATATTTCCACCACGTCTGATTCTGTTTTTTTTTTAATAATTCTCTCGGACGATTTTCGTTTACCTTGTGTTCAGGAGAAAAATTTGGGAAATTGAAAAAGTTTAGGAACGGAAATCCATAAAGGTGAAACAAGGGAATGTATTTTTAAGAGTGCGTTCCCATAGTCGTGATATCCGGAAAGAAAGATTAAATTGCTCCTCCGCGAGACACGTCAAATAATTCGTTTTTGATCGCCATCGAGCACAGGAGATATTAGATGCCTGAGCTCCGCGGGGGGGACACGGATGGGAAGGGAACGAAGGAAAAAAAGTCATAAAGTCCGGAATGAAGAATCGAAATTTCTTGAATAGTGACGGAGCAAGGGAGGCGATAAGAGGACGGAGGGGGGGGAGGGTATGGATGGAAGGAAAATGAGCGGGCGAGGAGAGGACATTTGGGAGTGAATTTTCGTTAAGTGGCGGAGGTGGGGGAAGGGAGGGGGGAAGAGAGGGAGGAGGGAGTACGAAGTTGTGAGGAATGGACCACAGAGCGAGAGGGAAGGGGGAAAGGGGATTGGGGGAAACCTGTTACGGTGACGGTGGTATGGGAAATAATCCCCAATGCGTTCCATGGCACAGCCGACGCGCGTATGAGGGCGGTGGCCAAGTTAATTTCCCGGAGGGGAAGAGGTTTGCGCGGGGAGTGGGTAGGGAAGGAGGGTTGGGAATCAACCAACCAAGGGAGAGATGGAGGGATGGGTTGGCGACGGTAGGGGTGGGGAATGACTTTAGGCAGCGGTGGGAGTGGATAGAGGATGGCTGGAAGAGACGACCAAGTGCGAAATGGATTTCGGGGGAGGATAGGCGTTTTGGAGGGAGGAGGAAAGATGGAGAGAGAGAGAGAGAGGAATGATGTAGGAAGATGGGGGGAAATCGGTCGAGGGGGCGGAGGGTCACAGTTCGGCGTGAATTTGGTGGGGGTGTAAGAGGCGAGGTGTCTACAGGAGGTAAACGGGGCGGAGAATGCGAAAAATTCCGTGTTTCTGCGGGGCCATTTATGGATTTTCGATATTTTCCGTCGCAGAGGAGCGAAAAATCGTGGTTTATTCCGGGAACGCTTGGGAGAAAATCTCGATTTGATAATGCCTCCCTTTCAACGAGGACATGAACTGGCAGAATGATCTACGATTCACGTCTGCTGAAGTGCGCCGAAGACTAGGCTATTTACGCACTTTTGCGCAGAGCAGCTGGATAGATAGTTCGTCTTAATTCGGGAAGAGATTAAGAAAAATATTTCTTTTTCCACCAGACCGAATATGTAGAGTATTGGGATTACCAGAGACAATCAAGGATGAAATATTCACGAATAGCCTTTGTTGATTACAAAATTACATATTTCCTTTAGGAAGGTGGCATGAAAATAATTTCGTGAACCAGTCTCCCAGTACCATGCTAGTGGAAAAACAAATAAATGTCGTATGAAACGTGATGTGCGACAGTTAAGTGCAAGGTAAAAAAGAATAATACCTATAGATGAACGACAAGCAATGAAAATGTACGCCGATCAAAAAGTATTATCCGACGTAAAGGTAATCAAATGGTTTGGAGGTCAGATCTGGTGCTTTCCCGGCGAATTATGTTCACGTAGTCTTGTCGGGTTTTTCACCGGGTCAGGGGCTCCATTGGACATCAAAAATGAAATCTACATGCGCTATATGCTTGTCAGTGAAAATATAAAGCATTGAGACAATAAAACAATAGAGATTGGAGAGCTAAACTGGGCTGCAAGTACATTTACGGCTATGCGTCATTTACGTAAAGTACATTTACGGATATTCTATGGGCTTCATTTTAATCCTCTTCAACAAGATTTCAGATTTGAAAAAGTCACTAGATATCCGCTCAGAAAAAATCGCATTTGCGAAGCAAACAAATTCATGGAATAAAGTGAATCTGACGCCCCCTGAGATTGGATTAATGTTGATTTCCTACTCTTCTTGATAATGGAGGCTAAAGCATTGGCCGCATTATTGATACAAGTATGCTTAAGACTGGAAAAAGAATTGTAGTAGAAAGTGAAAATCGAATACGCAGAAAAAAAAGAAAAGTAAATCTGAGATAAGTACATTTAGTATTTCTCTAAAGGAAAGCCATTAAACAAAACGGATTAGAGAAATCTGTTGTCCAAGGAAAAATCATGAGATTATAATTATTTGATTTTATGTTTATATATTTGATTTTATTATATAATTATTCCAATTTCATATGACTGATGTTTTTGAAACTTTAAGGATGTTAAGGCGTGTTAAAAAGTTGAAGATGATCTCTTCTGGGGAAATCCTCAAATTCCATAAAAACGGCATCCTTAAGGGTAGAATCGTTAATAAAGGAAGCTTTTCTGTGCCTAAAGATTGAAAACTAATTGCATGCCGTATAGACAGTATTTTAACAATCAATAGTTCGGGACTTCTGCAAAATATACTTGAACAAAAACAGTAGAATTGGAATTATACTCAACGAATGACTAGATGCAAACATTTTCACATGTTTCCAGCCGCATGCCAAGATATTAAGGAGAATATAAAGTTAATACATTTAAAAATAAATATATATGAATTTATGTGCAGATATATGTAATCATATGCACAAACCATCCACGGCTACTTCACTTGGGTTATGGCCATTATATTGAACATTATATTGAATCATAGTCTTATCATGATTATCTCATCAAACTAATAAAACATAATAGTTAAACTAAGGATAGGAATAAGCTTAAGATAGGAATTGATGCCATAAAAATAAAATTCTGCAATTACTATGAAATTTATTAAAAAATTCAATAAAAATTTTAAAGTAATTAAATGTTTTCATATTAAAAAGAATATTTTTGGTTGCTCCTGCAAACTCTCTAAAGAATAATGTTTTTAACAACTTAGATGGTTAAGTTTAATTATGTCTACACGTGAGAAAAAAACGACACGTATAAAATGATAGACTTTGTGAAATTTTTTGAAATCTCTTTCTAGCCAAAAAACCAAAGAATATTACTGCTACGATATTTTAGCTGAGAATGAGAAAATACCTATTTTCTAATAATTAACGACTTTTAAGGATTGCTGTCTCTCAACTAATCATTCAACAAGCAAACGAGAGGCTAAAATTATCAGCAATTAGTAGGGGAGATTTACAACCACCTATGTACAAAAATTTTTATCGTGTTCACGTGATTGCTACGTTAAAATAAAAAGAAAACTTCTGTCACTCCGTAAAAGAAGTACGAAAAGATATAACTGGAACTCAGCCAATTTTATAACCAATTAATATTTTATGTAAAATCTTTCGTCAAATATGTCTCGGGTGAATTTTTCATCGTATTTGGCAGAGAATCTGGCCTTTTCCTAGCAATATTTTACCTCTATGTCGTAACCGCGGTCGCTTTGGCTTGCGCTTCGACCTGTGGACGTAAGCTCATCTGTCTAGCCTAGTGCATGTTTACTTTTTTGAAACATCGTGCTCTATCTTTGTGAACGTTATATTTCTGGTCAAATGCGCCTCATAGGCGCCTGAGCGACTAATGATAAAAGATTTCAAGCAACATAAAAACTTATTAATGCAGTTAAGGAATACCAACTCACCAGAAAAAATCTTCACCTCATCTAGATATTCCACCAGTTTTAAAGTAGCGATTAAACCTAAATAAAGATTTGTATCCGTATCTTATGATACGTAAAAGAGTATATCATTTCATATTTTCTGAGTTAACATTTTATTTAAGAAAAAATAAGTATGAAGTGTATCTATAATGCAACCTTTTCCAATAGCGCTCCCTTGACACAATACACGAACTTGTGAAAGGAGTGTCGATGCAGTGGGTATTTGAAATGAAATTCAGGGAAATTTATTGGATATGTCATGTTTTCGAGAAAATGGAAAAATTAAGGTGACATGGCAGATGACAAGGAATTCTTCCAGTACACTGAGTTATTGTAGGAAGTTTGATCTAAATTTGTCCTGATCGGGACGGTAACTAAGAGATATGAGAGTTTGAATTGGTGAAGGGTAATATTCCTATTTTATATATCTTAATAAAAAGATATGAATAGGTACACAAATATTAATGCAAATTGTACCCGAAAGGTTTATTAAACGAGTATTTACAAGAAAAAATTTTAACTTCTTATCTCTCGATATTCAACACCACTTACTATAGATGCATTTTAATTTACACACGGTTTCTATGAACCTAAATTTGCCCAGTACTTTGCGGTACTCTTCCATATCCTCGTCAAATCGCTACCATCACGTCCGAAATCCAGCAAAAGACGTGCCAGTCGCTTCAAGTGGACCTTCACCTTTAGGAGGAAACCATAAATCCTTACCAACGCATTTTTTTCAATCCGAACGTCGGATTGAGATGAGATCGTATAATTCACCTGGAGTAAATTCGAATATCGAGCGAAGTCATCGAGGGGGCGATAGAGGGCGGTTCATTTCCTTGTGTTACCTTTTTCGGAAAGATTTGATGCACAGAAATCACCCATTTTGTGTACTGTCGGAGGTTTTACTCGGCAATGGACCTCTTTCCCCAGTTCAGAAGCCAAGTAGAACTCTATCCCCTTTGGCTACCCCGCCCTTGGACCGCAATCAGCAGGTGCTAATCCCAGTCTGGTGAATTGTAGTACGTAGTAAAAAAAATATCGATTTACTTGAAAAATCTATACTCGATATTGACCCCAAAAACCACGAATTATTCAACTCCATCTCAGCGATTTTTAATTCGCACTTCCTAAAGAGTCTTATTCGCTGATTATATATTTTTTTTATTTTAGTTCTATTTATATTATATATAGTATTATTTATAAATCTATAGAATTTCTGTTCTGGCACACCCTTGAGACATTATTCTCAGATTATTTTCATACAAATTTACGTCTCACGAAACAATGCCTTAATTTAATTGAATGGTGTTCCACACCAGGAGGAGAATATTGAGGTTCATTCATTTTCACGTCCACACGTCTAAACGAATCTCGTCAGCGGTAAGTAAATATCGGCGCGACAGATATCAGTGCATAATTCAACCGACTTCTGCGTGCCAGGATTTATTCCTTTTATTTCCTGCCTTTCGCCTGCACTATCCGCCCCACTTCAGACCATTCCCGGGGCAAATATTTTAGCGACGCGCTCGGTGAGGCGTATCTGTTTTCGGTTCGGCCGCCTGCTTTAGTGAGATTTGGGAGGTTTTTCTCCGTCCTCGTCAAAACTCAGCACACCGAGCTAGTTTTATGAGTGCGAGCTTCCGGGTGAGTGCCTTTGGAGGCGACTTTCGTCGGGTTTTGCCGGCATTGTCACCAGAGTGGTTGGCGCGAACGCTAACGGAATTAGTGTTTGAATCGTGGGCCGAGAAGGAATGAGGATTAGCGAATGAGGAACGAGGCTCGGATGAGAGGAGAGAGGTTATTAACTTTCCTGGATATTCTTGGTGAACTGTATGGTTATTTTTTTTAAACAACTCCCCTCTAGAATTATGTTACTTAAAGAGGATTTTTTTTACCAGGTCATAACGGATGAGTCCGCATATTTTTTAATTCATGAAAACGGTACACGCGCAGTACGAATTCAAGCAAGTGGATAATAATATAGCTCTCTAAGTCAAAATACGGTCATCATATCTAACATTGCAGTAGGTCATGTAGAAATTAAAATAAGCATTTAATATAGGGAATCTGTCATATGTGGACTGTGTCGTTTCGTGAATATTCGAACAACTTACTAGTTTAAAAATAGAACTTCTCGGTATTCTTTTAAATTAAAACTATTTGGAACTTAAATATAAATATTTTCATATAAAATTCTCATTCATTTTCTAAGTTAGCTTTCCCGAGATTACTAATTTTTAACTTATAGGAATACGATTTCATGTAACACTATACTATGTGACATAATAATAATGAGCAAGTACCTTTGGCACGGTTCTAATACAGTAACTTCACGTGTGAAGAAACTTCCAACGAGAAATAGTACGACGTGTAAGCCTGATTTTATAGGAATTTTTAAAAATCAAAACGAGGAGAAAAAATTACAAAAAACAAGTTACTGACAGTTAAAAGTATTTTTCTAGCCATGATGATGGCCGAATGCATTCGGAGGGTAAAGATCATTTTTTTAATCCATCAATAAATTTAACTATTGGCAAGAACTAAGGTAAATGATATTAATTTTTCCGAGTAATTTCCAAACATATTAAACTTTAAAAAACGTTCAAGTAACCGTGTTTGACGACAAATATTTTTGCCACGCGTCCTAAATCTTGGGTACGCCATGAGTGAATGTGAGAGTAAGGTATAAGCCTAATTACGCAAATTAGAAAAAATAAACGTGATAAATTACTTAGTTTTTAATTCAATATTTCCAGGAATTTATCAAAATAATATTCAACGATCGCTTTTGCGGGCCAAAAACTGACATTTAAATGCGCCAGTACTAAATACTGTGGTAAATGTGGAGTAGTTTTCATTGGAATCATCTATGGCCCCAAATCATTTTACATAATTTTGATATTGGCAACGATCAGAATAAATAACTGGGTAAAAAATTAATCTAATGGTTTCAGGATTCATCTCGTGGAAGTTGCTGATTTCCATAACTGAGAAATAACAACGCACTTTTCAAAAAAGAGTTCAATATAAGTACCACATTCATATAAGTACGACGAGTTGCACCGTCCTATCACTGATGTAACATCATTCGTACCCTATGATACCGGATCAGGTACGAATGAAATGTTGTTACCTATATATGAATGAAGGTTACCTATATAAAAACCTGAGGAAAATTACGTTGTTCTTTCCCTATTTTGTATAAAAATATAATGACGGATGTTTAATCCACCTCCTGAGCTCAACGCATCCACAACTACGTTACAAATAATGTAAGAGTAAATACATTTCATTGGCCACCATGTAATTCTGGTATTTTGATAATTAATTCTTCTCATTGCTTCATAAAATATATCAGACCCGCTAGAGAAAAACCACTACACTAGCTTCTAACATAATTTACTTATTAAAACTCCCTGAGGTTTTGATAACGACCGTGAGTCGCTGGGCACACCTAGCAACGGACAGGGGGACACTGAGTTGCATAGTAACCCAGAAAGAGGTGTCTTTGTCGAAGAAGAAGATGATAGGAAGTCATGGTGGACCGGAAAGTCGATACGGCGGTGAGAGATGGAGGATGCTGATAAAGAAGAAATGCGAATGGAGAACGAGAATGAAGGGGAGGGCAGACT
>WURS02219868.1:0-20006 GCA_011762765.2 Rhinocypha anisoptera | reverse complement strand
CAAAAAGTCAAGAATGAGCAAATCAAAAGTGAAAACATTGCTCATTGTCTTTTTCGACAGCAAAGGAGTGGTCCATATGGAGTTTGTTCCTCAAGGACAGAGAGTTAACACTGCCTAGTATGTTGATGTGCTGGAAAGACTCCGAAAAAGGGTCATCAGGATGAGAAAAGTCATCTCCGCTACCTAGCAACTCCATACCGACAACGTGCCTTGCCACAACGGACTACGAGTTCCTGGCCAAACACCAGGTGCCAACGCTGCCCTACCCCCCCTAAAGCCCTGACGTCACCCCAGCAGATTTCTTTTAGTTCCCTCGGATTAAGGCAGCTCTGAAAGGAACCCACTTTTTGTCCATAGAAGAAATCCAGTCAGCCGTGACGAAGACCTTGCGAGAGGTCCCAGAAGTCGCCTTCCAGGGTGCGTACCGGTCATGGCAGAGTCGCTGGAAAAAATGAGTAGAAGCCCAAGGACAGTACCTTGAAGAATTTTAAGTGTTTGTGCAAATCTGTTCAATAAATTACTTAAAAAAAATAATTGCATTACTTTTGGAACGTATCCTGTAAGTGCCTCTTTCTGTTATATATCTGTGCACATATGCTGCTCATTATATTTACTTACGTGACCTATATTTATATATATGTACTTGCTCATGTATCACAAATCTTCAGACAAATTAAACCATTATTATTATTATAAATTTAGGCTCAAGATGTTTATAGCGGTGACTGTCAAAGCACATGATTAAAATTACATTTAAGAAATGAACAAAACAATTTCAATTGAAATATTTCCATGCATTGATTAAAGTTTAAAACACTATACAGAAAAAAGATTGAACAAGCATAAAAAGGGACAGCTTATGCATAGGCAAAAATCAACTAGTATAGAGATAAAAGTTTATGAGGTTTTATGGTAGATTGTGATGGCCAACAATAAAAAAAATTAACTAATGGTAAGAAATCATTGTGGATCAGATGACTTTCACAGGTTTGGTAGAAACATGCCTTATTATATCAGGAAGTATTCAGGAAATGGTTTAGATATCCATAATTTAACAGTTTTGTGACCTAAAATATCATGTCCTAAAAATAATGAATGGGATTTGACATAAGGGAAAAGATGAGTTGATAGGACACAAGTTTGTTATGGGCCATAATTGAAGGAAACACAGAAGTACAGAATGAAGAGGTAGACCAAGGAAGGATTATATAGAACAGAGACATGCTTATGTGGATGAAACTAAAATTGTGAAGTGAAAAATAACAACAACATATAGACTGCACTTTTCCACCAGTTAAAATGTTTTTTCTCAACCAGTTTCGATTCCACCAAATAACATCTGAAACTATGCAATCCATTGTGAAATGAAGACTGGCAGAGAACAGAGGTGAGAAAAGCAGCTATTGTTGCCAACGAATCTACGGATTGAAAAACATAAAGAAACCACCTAAATAAATGAAATTTTCCAACTGTTGTATCTTATGAGTCTACATTTATATTTGAAATGAAATTTCAAATTTTTGGAAAGCACAGTGTTTTACTTTTACTGCAATTATTTTCATTCCATTTATTTAACAGTAATCTGTATTCATCTCTATAAAAGATATGTACATGGATGAGTTAATAGCAGGAGACTACACATTTGTGAATCATGTTACTCTCGTTTAACATACTGGCAGCTTAGAAACATTTAAAGCTTAAAGACTACTGCATAAATCCCTAATAAATCACAGTAAGGCCTATGTGAATCTTCACACATCTCTGCTGCCTCTGTCAATGCCACTTTAACCTTCATATCCATCATACCACATAGACTTGTGACTCTTCACCAAAGCAGTCTGGATAATCATTCAATGCAACTTTAATCAAATGATTAGTAAACTTGATTAGGTCCAGTGATTAGAAACATGATTAATATTGGTGTAAAGATAGCCATGTTTATCCTACCAATAAAAGGAATGAACTGGTTTCATGATTATCTAAAGTAATGACAGTTGTTTCACAATATATCTTTATTGTCAAATGAGTTCAAGTGTTTCAGTATTTGGTACAAATGACTATCACAGACATATTTACAATAAGCACACTGCTGTTTTTACACACATTGCTCCAGCCTGATAATTTTAGCTGGTAACAGTTGCTAACAACAGAAGCTATTCTGAAAATAATATTCTGACAATGTGGTTTCATATTGTTTCCATTAATTGAGTAATTTATCATGTGAAATTACCAAAGTAATTTACATTCAGTTGTGGAATGTAACAGATTGAAGTGACATTTTTTTCTATCAGGGCTTAAATGACCATCCTTCACCAAATTTTCTTAAATATCCCCATGCTTACATGACAACGATAATATTCCAGTGGATTTCTTTGATATCCACCTGCTTTTCTACACGATTGATTAAATAAACAAACATAAAAATTGTCTTATCTCAAAACTTCTGCATTGCCCTTATTTCATCCACTGGTAATCAGCTTCATTATGATATACATTAAAGAAGCTAGGTATAATTACTTCACTACCTTAGGCTTTTTATAACCACACTGAAAGGACTCATGCAAACCTTTCACAATCATCTAAAGACCTGTTTTACATTGTGAGTGGATTAAATGACATATAATGCTGCATTATGAATGAATAAGACATTTAATACAATATAGGTTCCAGTCCCTAAGATGGTCATGTTAATGCAGTAGTAGTAATGTGTTCATCCACCAATCTAAGAGCCAGTTCCTTTGAGTCCCATTCTGACAATAGGTGTTACATGACCAAGGAAAAACAGAGTAAACCAAAAGTGACTAAACATAAGAGGAGTCTCTCCAGAAAAATCATGAGGACAATAAAAAGATACGTGGAAATATCCAAAGCACTCCAAATTATTTGGACAAGTCCTATTATATTCCAGATGACTAGTAAATATTTGTAATACATATAGCTTTTCCATCTTGTGAACATATGTTTGTGGCTACATTTAACATAATTTACTGGTCTAGTAGTTTAACAAACTTTTAAATTTAAAAACTCTGATTACTAAATAATTTTTATGTAAAATTCATTTTCTGGCTGATAAGTATGTAGCTGGTAGAGCTTAGCTTAAGTTACTGAGTGCATCTCTGGGCACTGCAAATGCCAAAATTTGCAAGTTCCTGGTATTGCCAAATTGATATATGAAAAATGTATCTCATAAGCAAATTTCCCCTCATCTTTTGCCACTAATGTGTGCTACTGCTTTTAGGCTTATGGACATAAGAATTAACTTTACAAGATAAGGATATGGCATAAGACACTACAAGTATTCATGGGTTAGACAAATTAACTACTTTGTGTACACTTCTGGATACTCAAGACTAAGAGAAATTCTGATTTTATGTTAAAAGTAAACTGGGATATGTATGATAAATGGAAAGACAAGATATCAAGGCTTAGGCTTCAATATGATAATTTGACGTAGAAGAGGAGATCAACATAAATATATGTTGGTATGCATAGCTGAAAATTAAATAGGTATTACTTCAGGGGTGGGTCTTGTTAAGTTTTGAAGTCTACTGGATCTAGAATCCCTGTAATTAGTTAACCATGTTTCCCACCGCAGAAATGTACAAAATACTCAAATGGATTCTCTCTGATCCTCAGTGGGCTTGGTTGAAAATATCTTTGGGTTACATTTGACCTGACTGTACTGCCCAGCTTAGTATCACTCCACCAACCTTATCTTTCAAATACTAATTGATACAATAAAATTGATGAAATTCACTGCATATACAATTATCATTTTGACTTGATTCCATTATACAAAACATTAAAATGTATGTGTATATTTATATTGTAATCCATTATTTATCTTTGCACTCTATGTTTATTACAAAAATTCAAAAAATGGTTTCCTTCATGACATAATTTTATAAATTTTGATAAAGCTGGAAATTAGGTAAAATGTATGATGGAAAAATATTTTCATATGCATATGAAAAGAATATGTTAAAGTTAAATCTATAATATACTTATTACAAATATAGTTTCATATTAGTTAATAAGATGCTATAATTAACAAAATACTGACTTAGATAGTTTGTCATAGATGCATATTAAATATATGAAGCTATGTTCAAACAAATAAATACATGTGTAACTTTAGTGCTGATTAATAATAATTTTGTAGTTAACAAATAAAATCAGTAACAGCAAATATCAATGCATTCAGTTACAATGTATATAGTAACATTTAAGGCTACCTTCAAGAACAGTTTTCCAATAGGAGTGAGTAGTGGATAAGAATCAACGAAGAGACTCCTAAGATTCTTTGGATGGATGATGGAATACAGCAGTAAACAGTGTAGACTGGTACAAAGAGTATGTGAAAGGTCTGCAATACAGTTAAAGTATCAGAGGTAGATAAAATTGAAAAATGTCTGATGGATTGATAGGACTTGTGGTATAGAAATGTCAAATATAATTAAGAAAAAGAGAAAATCCTTGAATGAAGTTAAATGAAATGTATGGCATGAAAACTGAATAAGAAATATTCAGAAGACTTCTGTATTTTAAGAAAAGGGAGGTTAAGTGCAGATAAGAGATGTTAAGAGAAGGAAATTAATAATTTTTAAGCGACATCAAAATAGGGTAAATGAGAAAAAGTTAGTTACAATGGAAAAGACGATTCACCAAAATCTGAGTTCATGTCACACATTATAAGAATAATAACAAAATATATATTGTTGTTAAATAACAATTTTTTAATCATGTTTTATGAAGTATAGATGAATATACAATGCATGAACTTAATTTTAAGAAGTAGAAAAGTTGTGAACACATACCTTCACTCTGTGACCATTATATTTCTCACATCAGGGGAACTACTAAACATTTAATTGGCAACTTTCAAGAATTGATTCAATTTTTTGTCAGAATGGGTAGCAGAGAAATTCAACCATTTAGGTGAAATGCACTTCAGGTTTTTGAGGCGATGTTTTCTCTTCCACACAACTGTGTCCAAACCTATCATAAATGTTTGCAAATAGTTGACTTTCGATATCACACAGATTTAATAAGGCTACAATGATTTGCATTTTCCTAGAACTAGAATAAATAAAAATCAGCTTTCTTACTATAAGAGCAATCTAGGTATTAATATAAAACCTTTTCAATGGTTTATGTGGATTATCATTTCAAAAAGTTCTGTTGTTAAACATTTACATACTTATATAACAAACACACACTAAATATAAGGGCAACATGGAAGTAATATAAAATGTAAAACATAAAGAAAAATAGAATGAGCTTAGGAATACATACAGGTGTAAGAAAACCTGTTTCTCATGAACATCCACCTATCATTACTATGTGATTTGTGGCATATGCGTAACCATTGTTAATGCATTTTACAGGTTTTAGTGAGAAATTATAGGCACTTTTCCAAGCCCAATTTAGCAATTGCAATCATATTGTCTGTGAATTTCCTTGGCCATGCCTTAGTAATCAATCTGCTCAGTTTTAATGTATATTCACGTATACTAAATATTTCATTCTTTGTCAGGCCATTATCATTTGATTGATTTATTTTGAGCAAGTCTAACACATCCTGGACTGTAACCACTTATTCTCTCTTGAGACCTATCTTTTCTTCACACTGGTAAAAATTTCAATGTATAATAATATAATCATCCTGTAACTCTGGTGCATTATAAGAATCATTATTTTCAATCTTTCAAGAAAATCACTATGTATCTGAATTAACTACGCTCTCACAAGGCTCCATTTATTTCTGTGTTCTTTTCTGGATACAAATGTTTCCTTTCATGAAAAAGGTTGGGACACAAAATCAGTAGTTATGTATTGAGAAATAATTATGTAGAGGCCAAAAGAGAATTTATCTACCTTTGGAGTTTCAATACATGGTTTATATCCATCTTTTGAAAAAAAAGATTTTGAAGGTGATCATGGAAGGCTGATGAAACTGAATCCTCAGAATAATAATAAAAGATGATATTTTAGTATTGCTGCTAACAGGTATCATGCATGTGAAGAGGTCAATCATTGTCCAACTAAGTTCTTTGCCAAAACACTTTGTTTCTGCAATGTACAAAATTGAAAAGAAAAACTAGAAGTTTGAATTTTCAATCATAAAAGTCAAAAGATCTTAGTGGTTTTTTATGCTACAGTTATGTATGTGGTGTTGCTTACTCAATGATATTCCTTATTATTTGGCCATCTAAGCTGCTCTAATACCCACATAAAAATGTAAAACCCAATACCATCAAGTTAACTGAGGAGGAAAAATTTTCCATTCATGGCTAAGTTTTCCTTTTTGTTTCCTGCTCGGCAGATGGCATGGCATATCTATTGGTATACTCATTATTTTGGCAAAGAAAACGTTTTGGGAAATCTGGTATTAGTTGCACAATTGTTTTATCAGACTCTGATGATAAGTGAGCTAATATCATATCTGTAATTTTAGAAATGAATTAAATCACATACATATTTCATTCAAAGAGGGCTGCTTCTGTTACATTAGTACGTTTTCAGTGGCTCACTTCATTCCATATTTTCCCCCTAGAAAGGAGGAGGTGAAAGTATTCTTAGTTTAGGCCAACAAAGTTAAAACAAACCATTACAAAGTGAGTCAGTAATTATGGAATATGATACAATGGGTCCTCCATGTATCATAAAAATGTGATTCTTTTGGAAAGAAAAAGGGTCATTTTCTTATTTAAATCTCTGTTGTAGAAGCTAAAGGATGCCCTATCGCGATCATTATAATGGTTAACAAAAACTAAATTGCATGAAAGTATTTTAATATAAGTTTGAAAGAGTTTTGAAAGCCTAATTTTGAAGACTAATGGCTGTTTAGGTCTGAATTTTTCACTGAAAGAAGTTTACAGGGTAAAATTATTCTTTTGATGAGGGATTTAAATGAGCAAACAATAATTGAATTATGAACTAACCTATTTCACACATAAATTTCAGTATTTAGATAAGAAAAAAAGAAGAGAGGAATATGATAAAATGAACAGAAAGATGAAACTTTTGATACAATGAGAAAAAAGTTTTAAAAGATGGCTAATTCAAGAGTGACCTTTATTTGATCCATTTTGCTAGTTAAGCTTAGCACTTGTCATGTTTAATAAACATAAATTATGGATTCTAATATTCTGGAGTGGCCAGACATGATAATGACACAAAAAGAGCAAAGATGGAAGTGATGATTGAAAAAGAATCATGCCACATGAAAAAATTAAGAAAAGACAAAGCAAGAAATGAAATATGTACCTATATCCTAAAAAATCACAACCATTAAAAATACATATGATTAATTAATTGTAAACAAGGTTTGAACTTGATGAAAATAGTACTAGCAAGCAAAAACTCTACTTGTTTCCCAGTATTCTGAAACATTTTATTCCAATTATGTAGATTATGACTTATATAGGGTAATATAGGTTTGAAGAGGGGGAACACTGTATAAAGGATTAATGTTTAAGACTTTTTTCTCCAGGGCAATACATTATTTAAATACAAACACATATAGACAAAGTTAAATTATTAAAATGTTACTTAAGCATGGAAACTGGGTGCAAGATGCAGGAACAAGATTCTACAGCTCTTTAAAACCTTTTTCTTTTATTACCATAACTGCTACTTGGACCTTTTACTTGGAATGACATCTCAAAAATGGAAAAAAATGACATAAAAAAATAATTTTTAAGAAAACTGATTTTGTTTGCCACATGATAGTTATCAGTTTAAAAAATCTATCATTCACCATGATTGATACAAGCCACCTGTGCAAAAATGTTTTTAAATATCCCTGAAAACAAGGAATATCACAACTTCAACTTTTTGCTACAATTTAATTTATGCTCTTTAAATAACACTAAACAAAAATATTGAAGCATGTTCATACAACTAATCAACAATGTTAACCTCTTGATGATAAATTACCAGTAACAGTATTGAGTCAAAACTAAAAATTATAACAATGGTTGAGAACCTCCGAAAATGGAGCTGCAATTTACACTTGAGGTGGATAACGTCCATGAAAATACACATCATTATAAGGTCTATAAGGCTGTGTTAGCCCAGATGGCATTGGTGAAGCCTGGGCTTGGCTCAATGGAGGTTGGCTGTTTGGTGGAGGGGCTGCAGAAGGGTGCTGCTTTGAGGAAGAATTTGCTGAGTACCACAAACCAGACACCTCTGTCAGCACTAACTTTGCCAAACGTAAGAAGGCAATGTGCACAGAGTACTGTAAAACTAAAGCTCCAAAACCCTTGAAGAGTCCGAGAGAACCTTCAGATGAAATGGCTGTTTCGTAACAGTCTGATGCCCCCCTGTAGTTGGTTAGGATTGGCAGTACTTCCATACCCGAATCCAAATTGTCTGTGATTGTCCTGGTGCCTTGCAAGTGAATTCTGAAAAATAAATATATTTCTTTATCTAAGGAGTTCAGCACATGCATAGAACAAATTATTTGTGGGTGGGTGTGTGTATGTAAAACTATATATGTATAAATAATGTATTTCCTTACCCATAGGATGCACTGGTGCATAAGATGCCGAGAGATTTTTGAGGTTAGATTTTATAAATAATAATAGCATACATTAATGTCTACCATTTATAAAATGGAAAAATAATTTTTACAACCCAAAAATAGCAACTATGTATATTGCAAGATAATTCATGATAGAATGAGTAAGATCAATTATAAAATTTTTTTTACTTCCCACAGTGAAATTGACTTAATGCGAATGTGGTTATTCCTTAAATTGAAAAAAAATAGTCAACCTTGGCTCATAAGATTCAGATTGATTTTTAATCAACTTTTACAGCGAAAAAAGTGTGTGGTAATGGTCAGGAAATGTGGTACATATATATATTTTTTATGGTATATCTAGAGCTCAATCAAGAAAGACAACTGTTGAAATCCCTGTACACAGTCAGAAGTAACTGGATGATACATGTGAACTGAGAAGAGCAAACCTCAGGCACATAAGAGACTAAAATTTCTCTCTCTCCTACAAGGCATGCACTTAAGATGGGCCCACCAGGAAGACTTTCAATGGAAACATAAAAGAGAAAAAAATTAACAAAGACCTTGAAGGTTTTGTACTGCCAAAAATAAGGAAAGTGAAACAAGTTATATTTGTGGATTCTGTTGCACTCTACTCCATAAGGATTCATGCTTTGAGAAATATTACATGGTAACCATTGACTTATGCATACAGGGTAAATTAAAAAAATTAACTAGCACTTCAAGAATTGTGTTTTATTGGATGCTAAATCTTCCGGCAGAAATGCACAAGTCAGTTGGCTTCCAGGGTCCTGCTTTAGTGAGCACTGGGTCACTAAGTGTTCATATTAGGAAAAATTATGTGATTCAGAAACTTAATCTTTGAGGAATGAGAATTAGAATAGATTAAAGAATTTAGGATGTAGCTGTGGAGAAGCATGGTAGCGGAGGATAAGAAATTTATATTGAAAACCTACAGAAGATAGGATAGGTGGGTGCCAGAAATACTAAACTGATACGAGGTGCACTGAAGTTGTAAGGCCTCCAATTTATTTTCTCCGGACTGGAAACAGATAGAAACATGCGGTTTGTTTTAAAATGAGCGGGCACTCTTTGTCAATGTATGACAGAGATGGCAGCACAGCACAGAGAGGCATGTATGACAGACAACCTCAAGCGGCAGCCGTGAGAATGAGAACTGTTTTTGATACTTAAAATGGTGACGTTTTTGTTACATGACCAGCATGTAATCATTTGTGGTGTGACACTGATTGAAATTCATTGCCAGTTGAAGGAGACATGTGGTGATATAGTCATGGATGCGTCGAAAGTGCACTGGCGATGAATTTCAATCGGTGTCACACCACGAATGATTACTTACTGGTCATGTAATGAAAACATCGCCATTTTAAGTATCGAAAACAGTTCTCATTCTCGCGGCTGCCGCTAGAGGTTCTGTCTGTCTTACAGTTCTGCCATCTCTGTCACGCATTGACAAAGAGTGCCCGCTCATTTTTAAACAAACCTCGTGTTTCTATCTGTCTCCGGTCTGGAGAAAAAAAAATTGGAGGCCTTACAACTTTAATGCACCTCGTACAGTGGGATAGAGAAATATGCCAACAAAGTGCCCGAAGGGTGATTTAACGTTTCATCTCTTTCTATGTGAGTCTTTGGTCAAGACTGTGACAAGGATAATTCGAATAGGAAGACGGTGGATTCGTCGATCAAGCCTGAGTGGGAAGTCGGTCGATTTTACTCTTTTGAGTCCTCTTTGCATTGGCCTTGGGTCCAAAAGAAAAAACCTCACGCTAGATTTTACTGAAGAATACTTTCGTCTTCCTCAAGAAGAGAAATCGTGGTGGTGATTTTCGCGCATGCTTTAAAAGATCCTGCTTCCAAGTATCATGCTATATCATACAGTCGACGGTCAAAGGATAAGTGAAATGATAGCTCTAAACGTACATAATTTTTTGAACTATGTACTTCCAATTCGCTAAATTGGAGTCTCCAGTTATTTCAATTTCTTCCCTAAACATGCTTTTTGGTTCGGGTGAGAGAGGAAAATTTATAGGGATGGTTAGGCAGGATTGACTGTCTCGAAAGTATATATAGAGAGAGATGGATTTACTACAGTTTATAACTGGTTAAAGTTCTGGGAGGGAGGGAGATAAGACAATGGAATCGAGGCCCAAAAGCGGAATATCGAGATGCACATCGCAAGCAGAGGAAAAAGTTCTAGAAATTTTAGCGGATATTTCTATTGCTCTTGGTGAGGCGGTTGCAATTAAGAACTTAAACTTGAATTATAGTACCTTTACCGTCAAAAATCGCCTCCAGGAAGCCTCTATGCGTAATCATAAGCCATAAGCGGAAAAATAAACCTTCATTACAGAGGGTCTCAAAACGGGGATATTAGATTTTAAGAGGGAGACTGTGAATATAAGCACAGAGGAAACACTGAAATATGGATAATGAAAAGAAATAGCCAATTTCCACAGAATAAAGGATTTATTTTGGCCCGAGTTTCGGTGATACTACACCATCATCAGATATATCAGTGTCACTGTATAAATAAATACTTGAAATAGAAATAGTATCCAATTGTCAAAGTATTGACCCATTTGAGTATATGATTAATGGAGAAGGTATTTTTTTACTTTGTTAATAAGACGGTTGGACGGTGACTTCGTTTCCCGCCTCGGGAATTGGAGTTTATGCTCGTCGAATTGGGTTCTTCTTCGTTTTGAGATGTTAGATGACCATAGCAGTCGACAAACCCTCACATACACACAAAAAAAAACAATCGTAAATACAAAAAAACTAATGATACCTATCATTCCGTCAGTTTTTATTTGCGAGTCAGTCTTCTGCAAGATCTTAGAAAATGTTATCGTCTCACTGTTGGCTACTCAATGCTCTTTTTCAACAGTAACCATGAGCAAAACGGAAGCAACGAGGATTTATAAACCAACGATCCAGCGAAAATTTAAATGAAACCATGTATACGTAATATTCTCAGTTCGCGTAAAGGATTTCACTCAAAGAGTATGCACCGTTTTAGATTTTAAGAAAGCCTTCGATCAGGAACCTCACAACAAAATAATTTAGATATTTTAACGGAAAGCCAGTTGCGACATGAACGTGAAATAAGTCAAGTTGAGTAGGGGATTCTTATCTCTCGGGAAACACGCTTGACACCATTGGGAAGGAAACTTGAAGGAGACAAGCGTCATGAGATTTCCGGCGAGCCTCTAGGAAGTGCCCCGCCGGAAACTTATTTTATAATTTGTAATAACTACTCAAGTTCCTGTTTAATAGCTTCCTAATATTACTTGCTGAAGATCTCATCTTGTAGTTGATTGCAGGGGGATATTGATCCCACCAGAACATGAGAATGATTGAAATAAGATATTTCGTTTGTGCTATGAATGGTTATAAGAGTTGATCGTTAAAAATACTCAATAATATTTTATATGATACCTAAATTACTAAAATACTTGATATAATTTGATAAATATACTTCATAAATATATTTTATTATTGTATTATTTTTGTACAACTTATGCATAATTATTGCATTATATGTATTATTATTGTATTATTATATTTTGTATTAGTATTGTAAAAGTATATTGTGAACTATTGTATTTGTGTAATATGTATTTGTGAACGTCATGAAATATTGTATTGTGAAATGCAACAAAATTTAAGCAAAACAAATAAACCAAATTTTTCACAATTAAAAAAATAATTAATAATATACAATAATTAAAATACTCAATAATAATAATTAAAAACATAATAGTACTGAGATAAAAATTTAGGTATAACATGGAGGGAAATATATTTAGTAATATAGAGTAAGTTCTACCTTGGAGCTTGAAAGGCTGCTTCATTGATTTCACCTATATATATATATTATAGTTTCTTTTCCACCACAGAAAAATCTAAGTGCTTGTCTTTGTTGAGGGATTTTGAGGAATAAACTCCATTTTGAGGAATAAACTCCGTTGATGGATAAACTCCATTTTCATCTTATTGCCAACGTTTCGGTCTATTTTTAGACCCTCATCAGGGCTATTTAAGAACAAAAAAAATGAAGAACCAGTTTGACAACTACAGAAAGTTTGTAGTTTATTTTATTTATGTGGTAATTTTATTTTTAATTTATGTGGTAATCTCTTCTAGCTCGCTGGATTGGGGCTAATCATAGTAGGCGCATTGGTGAAGATAAAAATTAACACAATTGTCGATACCTTGGACAAAGGAAAATTCGACGTTCCGGCCATTGTGGTCATAGTTATAGGCTCCATTGTGTTCGTTTTGGCCTTTCTGGGATGCTGTGGTGCAGCTAAGGAGGATCACTGCATGCTAATATCGGTAATGTTTCATTTCTTAATCGTATAAAATAGAGGTATCTACAGGATGAAACATGTAGAATCGTGGATATTGAATCGGTTTTAATATAAAAGATTATTATACCAGCAATCTTTCTCTCTTCAGGATTGCCAACATCGTTGGCATGCCAGAAGTGTAAATGCCGAATTATCGAATATAAACTTTTTACTCCCAACTTATTCTCTCAAACGGATAAAATGAACCAAAATCTTAGTTTAGTAATTAGTTCAACAACGCTGAACTCTGAGGCAATAAAGTTGTCATGAAAACCCTATTAAAAAAACTGGATATCGATGAATTATTTATTCTGATACCATAAAAAATTACCAAAAATTATAAATGTGAAAATAAAATTAGAATTCTAAATCAAAACATTATTTGTGCCACCATTATCTTCATAATCTTTCTTAATTTAGTTTACCTCATCAAAGTATTCAAAACTATATCGTTTTATGTGAGAATACATTCACGTTAAGGAAAGTAATATAATTACCTGCTGAAAGTGGAATCTCTTGCTCTTTGGTAACGTATCACGTGAGAGCTTTTAACAGTGCCAATGTCAAAATAAGATTAGAACATTTCTAAGTGAATATTGTATTGCTCTGCTTGGCCCTCGTCTTTCCACCTCGTTTGTTGACTTTAAGTGACGCAAAGCCAACAAACGTGACGAAAGCCCGAGAGCCATGCGGAGCCATCCGAATCCACACCGCGGAAACCTCCGAGTAAATAGTTAATAATTTGATTTATTCAACATCATGTGGCATACATTCCTTCTGCAAGAATACGCCCCCAACGTCCTTCAATTTTACTGTATTTCTGTTCTTCATTTGTGAAAAATATTAGTGTCACTAGTGTATGAATAATACATGTCATACACTAATATCGTTTCCTCTCTTCTTCGCTGGCCATTCTTGGTATAGAGATCATCTCTAATTGGTCATCACAAAGTGGACTTATTCTGTAAAAAAAACAAATATTCTAATAAATAGATATCTCTCTTTACAGTATGCAGTGCTGCTTTGCTGCATATTCGTTGTGCAAGTAGCAATTGCAGTTGTGGCCTTCGTGTACAGGGGCCCTTTTATCGACGCCGTAAAAAGCGGTATGGATAATGTGTTTGGTGACTATAACATCTCGCCGGATGACAAAGCAGTAGTGAACGACATTCAGAGTTTAGTGAGTATCTGTCCACTAGTGTAGCATTAAAACTACTTTTATAGCACTGAATGCAACTTCTATGCACCTCAAAACGTTTTTATTCTTGTATATTATTAGTATTATATGTTTATATCCATCCATCCAAAAATATTGGATAGATATGGTATTTCGAACATACATATCTTCATGCGGAAAGAAATGATTCAGTTTAGGCATAGATAATTTTAGTTCAATGCAATGACATATGATCCATTGTGTCTCAGTTGAAAACTTTTAAAAGAATTATACTAAAATATCCAAAATGGTGTACAATAGCCATTTATTTATGGAAAATAACAGGAAAAAATAAGACTCGTGATAGATGGAATCTTGAAAAAATGTAAGCTATAATGGGAAACACTTTTATAGCATTTTTATCGTACTTAGGACATTTGGATGAGTCTCTTGGAGAACTATGGATTTTTACACTTATTTAACGTTAATAGTTGTAAATAGATATTCTTATCATCCCCCCCCCTTCCCCGCGGGAGTAGTCTGTGCGTGACATGCCCTTCGAGTATTTATGTTTCTTTCTCAGGCTCTAACTACTTATTTATTTATTTTCATTCGCCCACTAACAGCACTAATAGGACACTTCCAGTGAGCACTAAAACATTTTTTTTAAATAACAAGCACGAAACACACACTCCCATGCCCTAGGTGGAGATTGAAAAATACACCTCCTGGGGATTCGAACCCGCGATCTCCGGGTCGGCAGACTAGGACGTTTACCCCCGCCGCCGCCGCCGCCAACCGGGGCCGGCGCATTGCGCTCCCGAGGCATTGCATAGTTTCACGCGTGATGCGGTGGAATTCAAACATGATGATGACAAAATGACATCACTCTTCCACTGGTTTTCACTGATTCCACTTTATTTTCTCGGCCGGTTTCGATGCATTAGACGTTAAATTATCTGGTACCTTATGATGATGTGATGCATCGAATTTATTTAAAAAATTTACATTATCCAATTGTCCAGACAAACTTCACTAAGCAAAATACGGTGGCGCAACATAACAACGTGTAACAACGAGGGCGAAACACAGTAATATCCATGCCCTAGGTGGAGGATGGGAAAACCGACCCTGCCGGTATCCGAACCCACGACCTTTCGGGTTTGTAGGCGAAGTAGTTACTCCGCCGCCACAGTGTCCGGCAAGAGGTCGAGAAAATTTAGCGTACGTAACTTAGGTCCTGGTAGCCCAGTGGGTAGAATGTTTAGCTAAGCTCAGACTCATCAAAAGCCTAACTTAACCGGTAGATTACCCTTCGACAACAACTGATGTAATAATGTCAAAGAAGTTTTGAATTGATATGCCATTAACGCCGTAGAAAACGGAATTTAGCCCGACGGTGCTGCAGTTGAAATAAATCTAAAAAATTAGATTTAATAAGGTCAAAGCGAATGATGCATTAAAAATTAATAATAATTAATATTTAATAATTTTGATGGGCGTGAGAATTATGAAGATTCCTGTGTTTTTGTTTTCGTGAAATGTTGATTTTTTTTAAAATCCAGTATCACAGCCCAAACCCTTATATTTTACATGCTCATGTATTTATTTGACTGACGTTTAATATTTGTATTTTTATTGTACGCGTACCGTAGCCTTCAATTTTGCCATTGATATTTTTAATTCTAATTCCCTTAATGTACGTAATTTAGCCGAGGGATTAGGCGTGAGGTAATTGAATCGTCTCTATTCTCTCCATTACTCTCTCGCCGCGATTCGCACGCGTTGCTTCCGTGCATCCTTTCCGAAACCTTCCGTTCACATTATCTCCCGATTGGCACATCGTGGCACATCATTATTCCCTGGAGAGGAATGTAATAGTATTTGTTATCCGAGCGGCTCTCCTCAGGGACGGCTGCGTCATCCTCGGCACCCCCTCACCGCTCGGTCCGCTCTTCGTCTCAGCAGCGGATAGGCTGCCTTTTCCCTTTCCCCCTTCCCCCACTGTCCCTCTTTCCCCCCCTATAAACCCCCCCCCCCCCCCCTGCCACGTCCCCTCGCATCTTTCAAACAAGGTCCCATGTGATGGCGCGCTCGTCCGTCCTCGGGGCGGCTGCTGCTTGCCGCTCCGGCGTTCGTTTGAGTCCGAGAGAGAGAGACAGGCAGACGGACGGAGGTGTAGATGTGTGGATGGGGGGCGCCGGGACGCCACGCTCCCACGGATGACGAAAGGAGAGTAGTGGTGGCACCTAAATGGGATCACGGAATCGGCGGAAAAAAATATGATGAAATCGAGGAAAAACTTTTTTCGTCAAAATCCTACACATGACAGGTTGAGTCCCGATTCACCACTGCACCAGAACAGTGATTTATATTTATAATCAATCCACTTAGAATTTGGACGTCAAATCATGTGTTTTTAATTGTCGGCGACGATATGTGTTCTTTACGCTGATTGCGAACAAAATTAAGTTGCCATGACTCTAAGGAAGTCGTCGGATTCCACGGGATCCGACGATGATTAAGTCGTCAACGATTAATAAAAGTCGGGCAACCAGAGTTCGTTGTAGTTCACTTATTTTTATTGGTCGACTGTAATAGTGCGATTAGATTAGAACCAAATAAGTGGCGAGAAAAATTACAACTTCGCTGTCTATAGAGAAACAAATGAGAAATAGGCTCCTAATGAATAAAAACCATTTTTCAGGCTTTTATCTTTAGCCAATTCGTGAGATGTGAAATACCGATCTGCATTCGTACTTAATGACGATCATTTGGGAATGTTTTAAAGTATAATGGAAATATCTTTATTCCCGATAAAATTTGATATGAATTAGGTGAATGACTTGAAGTCTAGCATGCAGGTTATTATTATTATTATCCAGTAGTACAAGTTGACCATCTGGTCAGGTGGTAACATAAATTTACATTAATCACAAAACTTACAAATTATTGTAGCAATTCTTGCAAAAATAACATTACTTACAAAATATCACATAAATCGCAAGGAAGACAGGATATAGAAAAGGAAATATTTACAAGATTTTAAGAAGAAAACATACAGTGATGCATAGAAAAACGTACCTAAAAACAATCCCTTCACAGCCTCTTCCAGATCATTTCAATCATCAAAAAAATAATCAAACAAATAATCAAACAAATGATCCAAAAAGCCTAGTGATGAATGCAATTGTTATATTATATGTTTCCTGCATCTCCCGTTAAAAATGTTGATGGTACTTGGAAAGGGCTCAAGAAGATTTGCAGGTAAGCTGTTCCAATCAGTAATAGATTTTTGTTTTTTTCCGGTAATTGATTTATTTAAAAATGAGAACTTTTTTATATTAGTTCTTTGTGGTCGACATTTCATCTTGTGTAAGTGATCATTTTTGCCCATAAAATTTGGTTTATCCACCTCCTTTGATAGGTCTGCCCATGCTTTACCTCCTTTGAGTATATGAAACATTCCGCTTAGCCTGCTTCTTTTCCTTCTCGTTTTTAATGTCTCCCAACCAAGAGATTTAAGCATTTCTGTCACGCTGTCAATCATCTTATGTTTTCCCAGTACACATCTGGCCGCCTTTCTCTGGACTCTCTCTATTTTTCTAATTTCCTCCTCTACGTACGGGTCCCATACTATTGCAGAATATTCTAGTATTGGTCTTATCAGAGCCTTATATGCCTTTTCCTTTGTAGCTGCATGGCTACCCTTCAGGTTTCTCATCACCCAAAGCAATGTTTTCCATGCTTTCTTTGTCACATATTCCACGTTCATTTCCCACCCTAAATCCTTGGTTAGATACACTCTTAAGTACTTACAACTGTCGCATTTTGTGATAAGTTTACTTGAGTAATTGTAGTCTCTGTGAGTCCTATTTACCTTAATAGTAAAAGTAATTAATTTACATTTATTTACATTTATGTCCATCCCATTCTTAAATACCCAAATTGCCATTTTGTTTAAATCATTTTGAAGTGCTGCGTAATCACTCTCCTCAATTTTCCTATAAATAATACAATCGTCCGCAAAGAGTCGTACATGGGAATTTATTTTGTCCGAAAGATCATTTACGTAGATTAAAAACAAAAGCGGGCCTAAGACTCTTCCCTGAGAAACTCTCGTAGAAGGTTAAATAGGAGTCGCAAATATCTATCTTATTTACGAAAGAAATGTGGATTGTAAAGTTACCTCTTTTAATTAACTTCCGATACTTGAAAATAAAAAATTAACTCAACCAATAGACTTATAATATAGAAAATAGTAATCATAAAATATGTTAAGGAATTATCCATGCTAATGTTAACTAATATAATAATAACGATGAACTTATAATTGACATTCTCTTTTGACTAGCCATACTCCTTCCATACCTATACCCTTCCTCTCGGTCTGAAGAGCCGGAATATAATGTCAAGATATTAGTGTTGATTGAGCTTGGTACAAGCCAATTTAAAAAAATATGTAACTAAAAGTGAAAACTAGATCATTTCAGGAGAAAGCAATATTTAGTAAGTACATAGTCAAATGCTAAGGATATGTCGGCTTTTGTATTTATAATAAATCATAGTCAGGCATCTTATGCAGTTGCCAACATTTGTATTACGTTACTGAGACTCTCAAGCTCTATAGAATGAAAATTTTTGGCATTGAGATTAATAGTAAACCGCTATTTTAAATTCGTTTAGAATGATAATTCGTTTTATTTCCAATATTAAAAACTATTAATAAAGCAGATGGAATAGTCTTCTTATTGTTAAGCCAAGGCTGAAAATATTTCTCATGCAGTCAAAATTCAGAATATTTCATCTAATACCATGAACAAATTCTATTATTGGATATATTTATATTTCACTAATTGCTCGATAATATTTTAACTAGGACAGAAATATAATTTTGTCAATAATTCCATAAATTGATTTGTGAGATAAAGCGTTCGAAAGAGGATAATTTTTATTTCCCAAATGACAACGGTGTTCTCTTTATTTATGGTCGTTTGTAATTTTACAAATGCAAAAATTATTACCTCTAAAAATGTTTTAAGCAACAAACTGACCAGGGAATCACTTTCATGTGCATAAATCTAATAATTTATAAATTATGCGACAGTTATTGAATCCTTTTCCATTAACGAATTTGTTTTCTTATTCAATTATAAAAATAATATATTTATACAAATCTGTCTTCTGGTCTTGGTCTTCTGTAACTATATTTTTTTCTAACATCCCGCAGAATCTAGTATACAGAAAATGATTTTTTTAAAGTATTTTTTTAAACTAAATTGATAACTTCGGAGTGCGAGCGAATACTGGACCAACCAGATCCTTTCATCCATCTGGCAACCGCCAGCGTCCAGCAACCGAGGCTTGGTTGTCATCTCATCCACATTCCTCCGCACGGATGTGAAAAATAATTACAATTTCGCGAAAAAACACGTATGTGCCAGGCTCATGCTCTCCACAATAAGCCAACCACCGCGACGAGTACTTAAACAAAAGAGGGAAGGGACGCAGGCGAATAATAATGGATGTATATGTATGTGTGCATGTACACGTGTGTGTATATATATGTACATACATGGTATTATGTGTATGGAAACATGTATATTCATGGAGGGGGCGGGGCGGCAATGGAGAGGGGGAAGGACAGAGAGCAGCAGCTAGGGAGGAGTGCAGCGAAGGGGGTCTGCGAGTAATCCTTATAACCGGTCCGAGTGGCCATCGAGGGCGTCCACCTGAGCTGAAAAGAGGATAAGGGTCGGAGGGGAGGGGGAGGGAGGTATACGGGGGATATGTCCAGGACAGGGGAAGTGGAGGAAGGGTACGGTGGTGGGGTCGATGGTGGAAGCGAAGAGAAAATCTTTCCCTTGCCCTTATTCCTCCTCTTGACCCTCCCCCCCCCCCCCCCCCCCCCCCCCCCCCCCCCCCCCCCCCCCCCCCCCCCCCCCCA